>CAUYQV010103010.1:0-29934 GCA_963574575.1 Galagoides demidoff
AAAAAAAAAAATTTTTTTTTTTTTGAGACGGAACCTCAAGCTATCCCCCTGGGTAGAGTGCCATGGCATAGCAACTCCAACTCCTGGGCTCAAGTGAGTCTCCTGCCTCCGCCTCCCAAGTAGCTGGGACCACAGGCGCCCGCCACAACGCCTGGCCATTTTTTGGTTGCAGCTGTCATTGTTGTTTGGTGAGCCCGGGCTGGGGATTCGAACCCGCCACCTTAGGTGTATGTGGCTGGCACCTTAGCCGATTGAACTACAGGCGCTGAGCCAACTTCTGTTATTTTTAAATTTCCTAGTCTAAAGTATTTTGTTATAGCAGCCTAGAAGGATTAAAATATAACTGTTCTTTTATTTCTGCTATTGTTAATTTGTATCTTCCCTCCACCCTTTGTACTTGGTTAGCTTGCCTACAAGTATATCAGTTTATATTACTGAAATCTTTAAGAAAACAACCTTACAGTTCATTGATTTTCCCTTTTGCTTTGCTGTTTTCAATTTCATTGAGGCCATCCCTACTTTTTTATTTATTTTCTCCTGTTCGTGTTACCTCACATTGTCCTTCTTTCTGTATTTTCCTAATTCAGAAGTTAGATCACTGATTTAAATATTCTGTTAATTTCCTAATATATGCATTTAAAGCTACAGATTCCCTCGAAATAGTGAATTTTATTCACTTCATAAATTTCATGTTATTCCTTTGTTTCCATTTCAATCAAAACATTAATTTTTTTTTCAGACTTTTGACTCATGTGTTATTTAGAGGTGTGTGTGTATTTAAAAACCTCTAAATATTTGTGTGTTTTCCAGATATATTTTTAGTATTGATTTTAGTTTAATTGTATTTTAGGCTAAGGACATAATTTACATTATTTCTATTCCTTTACGTTTGTTAAGATGAATTTTATCTTTCAGAATGTGTTTTATCTTAGTGAATATTCCAGGCTGTTACTAAATGAAGTGTTCTGTAAATGTCAATTAGATCAAGTTGATTGATAGCTCTGTTCAGGTAAACTATATCCTTACTGATTTTATGTCTGTTTGATGTATTGATCACAGAAAGAGGGATGTTGAGTCTCCAAGTATAAGAGTAGGTTTATCTGTTTCACTCTTTATCTCCTGTAATTTGATAGTCTGTTGTTAGATGCATACACATTTAAGACTGTTTTCTTTCTTGAGGAATTGAATCCATTTTGATATGTAATGGCCCTCTTTATCTCTGACAATTTTCCATTTTCTGAAGCTTCATTTGTCTGAAATGATATAGAATGTTAACTTTCTTTTGAGTATCGTTAGCATGGACTATCATTCTCCATCTTTTAGCATACATAAGTCTTTCTAAGAAATCAGTTTTCTTACAAACAAAACAAATTTTCCCCTACTTTTCTGATAGTATCTATTTCTTCAGTAGGGTATTTTTATCTTTATAAAAGTTGAAAGCTGTTTCAATAGGTAGTATCTATTTCTTCAGTAGAGTATTTTTATCATTATACAGTTGAAAGCTGTTTCTTCAATGTAAGTGAATTGATATCTGCCATTTTTTTTTTGTTAGTTGAATTTTTCTTTTTTCCCATTTTTTAATGGACTTGGTTTAAATAGAGCATTCTATATAATTCTGTTTTATCTCCTCTCTTGGCATGTGAAATATGCATTAAGAAATATTAATTATTTCCCTAGAGTTGTCACTACACAAATTTTACTATTCTTAATCTTCCTTCAAATGGCACTATACCACATTATATGTTGCTTAATTCCATTGTATGAGTGTTTCCATTCTTCTCTCTCATCCTGTAGGGTATTATTGTCATTCATTTAACTTATCTGTATGCTGTAATCATTCAATGCTTTGTTATCATAATAATTTAAATCATCAGTTATTTTTTAGACAAATTGAAAATATGGGAAAAATACCCATATTTATTCTGTTTCTGAGGTTTATCCTTTTTTTGTAGAGAATAAAGCTTCTGACCAATATCATTTCCCTTTCCCTAAAGAATTTCTTTTAACATTGCTCACAGGACGTGTCTGCCAAATTGTTTTGCTGAGAAAGGTTTAACTTTTCCCTATTTTTGAAAGATCATGTCATTGATTATACAAATTTAGTTTGAAGATTTACTTTTCTTTCAGTACTTTGAATATTGGACCCCATTCTGTTCTTGTCTGCATGGTTTCTGCTAAGTTTACTATAATTCCTAGTTCCTCCTAGCTGAGTTGTTTTTTTCACTCCATTATGGCTTCTTCAAGATTTTTTTCATTACTTTGGGTATTTTCAATTTGAATATAATATGCCTATTTGTAGGGGGGTTTGTATTTTGTTTGCTTGGTATTTATTTTGATGTTTCCTGAGGTTCCTGAGTATGTGCTTTGGGGAGCTCATTGCATTTTGAAGGTATTAGTTATTTCTTCTGTTCCATTTCTCCTTTTTCTCCTTCTGGCATAATTTATATTCACATTTTAAAATTGTCCCATAGTTCTCAGTGCATGCTCTGGTTAGTTTTGTTTGGTTTATTTTTATTGCTTTTTCTTCTTGTATTAAAATTTAGGGAATTTCTGGTGACGTATCTTAAAACTTACTGATTTCTTTCTTGGCCCTATTCAATCAATTGATGAGGCCATTGGTGAACTTCTTCATTTCTATTACAGTGTTTTTGATTTTTATTATTTCCTTTCAATTATATTTAGAGGTTTCTCTCTCTCTCTCTTTCTCTCTCTCTCTGCTAACACTAACCATCTGTGCTTACATCCTGTTTACTTTTCCATTAGAGGCCTTAACATATTAGTCATAGTTATTTAAAATTCCTTACTTGATCATTCCAATTCTGTGTCATTTGTGAGTTTAAATTTGATGCTTACATTGTCTATTCAGACCATATATATATTTATATACACTGTAGTTTTTTTGTTAAATATATACACATTGAATTAAGTAATGGTAACTAAGGCAAATAGGTTATTAGTTTGACAAGTTATTTTAATCTGGCTAGTAATGGGGTATTTTAATGATTATTGTACCCGGAGGCCCTGGAGACTTCAAAGTCCTCTAGTTTCTTTCTTTTTTGAATTTATTCTGGACTTTAGCTTTCCCTGAATAACTCTCCTCATAGAAAAGACTTTGCAGTCTACTGCAGTTTTCTCAGTTGTAATCCATTGCTTTTTTATTTTATTTTATTTATTTATTTAGAGACAGTCTCCCTCTGCTGCCCTGGGTAGAGTGGCATGGAGTCATAAGCCATCATAAGTCACAGCAACCTCAAACTCTTGGGCTCAAGTGATCCTCTTGCCTCAGCCTCCTCAGTATAAGTGACTGCCATGATGCCCAGTTAGTTTTTCTATTTGGTAAAGACAGTTTTTTCCCACCCTTGTTCAGACTGGTCTCAAACTCCTGAGCTCAAATGTTCTACCTGCCTTGGTCTCCCAGAGTGCTAGGATTATAGGCATGAGCCCCAGCACGTGGCCAATCCATTGTTATTATACAGAAACTTTGTTGGTATGGTAGAAATGTATAGATGAGGAAAAGCAGTCCATAGTCTGTAATCATACTATCAAATGTCAGTCTTTAATGCACTTGTTTTCCTGGGCGATTCAAAAGTATTTCTCTGCTTTTATTTTTTCCCTGCGGAGTAAAAGAAGGGTGGAAGGGGGCTATAATTGAGTAATGTCCTTTCCCCCACATTCGATAAAGCTCTAATAAATTCTTTAGCTTTTGTTATAGATAATTCTCCATAAGTATTTAATATTGATTATTCTTCCCATTCACCTCCCAGAGTCTCAAGGGGTCACCTCCCTCAGATCTGCATTTTGAGGATCTAATGGGATTCAGTGGGGTTTCTGGCTAAGACTGTGCCAAACCCAGAGGTTTCTTATGCTGTTCTACAATCATCCTGCAACAATTTATCAAAAATACCTTTTAAGTGTGTCTGTCAGTTTATTGTTCCAGTGTTGGGATGACAGTTTGCTCTGTGAATTCAATTCTTTGATAAGTCTTACAAAAGTTGTTGATTTTTGGTTTCTGTGGCTTTTTCTGTTTTTTTTTTCTGGTGACAGTTACAACTTCCAAGCTTTTTATGTGTCAGGATTAAAACAAAAAGGCCATAGATAGGAGGAGCAAAGTGGAGAAAGAGACTCAGACCCCTGGCCCAACTCTGCTACTGGGTGGGCCTGTTTGACTCCACAGAGCATCATGAGCCAAATTTGAGTAGCTAGTAGACCTCAGCCTTCTAGTTGCTGGAGACCTTTTGAACTCTCCTACTTGAGAGTTCATAATGACTGGGTCTTTTGGTTTGGAACTCCTAAACTGGGCCAATCTCCCAAGGCCCCTCTCAGGTGATACCTTGGTTGTGTAGTAATGAGAAGGGTTGTTTTTTCTCTTCCAACAGATGTCCACAGGGAGTGGGCTGTCTTAATTGCTTATACCCCTCCACAGCTAAGACCTCACCAGAGTCACTGATTTACTAGGATTGTTCAAGAACCAGCTGATCTCAAGACAGAGCCAGCTAACACCACCACACTAGACAGGTTTCCTCAGCCTCAGACTGTAATACTATATGAGTCCATTGCAAAGCTATAGGGAAAAAGCTGTAGCCCTCAGTCCCAGACCTTTGACAAAGGGCAGGTAAACCACAACCTTAGGTTCTCCCAATCCAGTTTCACCTTACCTGCCCATCTAGCCAACAGTGAAAAGCAATCATGGGGTGGAAAATCTCTGGCAACATGAATAATCTGAGTAGATCAACTCCCCCAAGGAACAATATAGTAGATACAACCCAAGATCCTACTCATAAACAAATGGCTGAGATGTCAGAAATCGAGTCAGAATCTGGATAGCAAATAAGATCAGCAGAATGGAGGAAAGGAGGGAATTAGAATTTCAAGGTATTATTCAAAAGATGTCTCAAGAATTCAACAATTTCAAAGACAAAATCACCAAAGATTTTGACTCACTGAGGCAAGAACTTGCAGCCCTCAATGACCTGAGAAATACAATAGAATCCCTTAGTACCAGAATGGAGTAGGCAGAAGAAAGGATCTCTGACATTGAAGACAAAGCTTTTGAACACTACCAAATGCTCAACGAGGAAAAAAAGAGAGCTCTGGGATAATTTGAAGAGATCTAATATTCACCTTATAGGAATACCTGAGGTGATGAGGTTGCTGTGAAGGATGTACAAGCTTTACTTCATGAAATAATCAAAGAGAATTTTCCAGACATGCCAAATAGCATCTGGAAATCCAGATAGCAGACAGTTTCAGAACACCGGCATGACTCAACCCATATAAAAATCCTCATAGACACATTATAATTAGCTTCACCAAAGCTAATATGAAGGAGAAAATTCTGCAAACTGCAAGACATAAGTAAACCATAACCTACAAGGGGAAGAACATTAGAATGACTGCAGTTCTCTCTGCTGAAACCTTTCAAGCTAGAAGAGGGTGGTCATTGACCTTTAATTTCCTTAAACAAAGTAACTTTCAAACCAGGATCCTGTATCCAGCTAAACTGAATTTTATCTATGATGTAGAAATTAAATACTTTAATGACATTCACATGTTGAAGAAATTTGCCATAACTAAACCAGCTCTCCAGGATTTATTCAGACCTATCTAACATAATGGACAACACAATCCTCCACCACCAAAGTAAACTAATTCAGAAACTCTTGATCAAATTCCAACTTAAACAGTAGTGAAAGGATTAAAAACATCCTCTGGACCTTTGAAAAGCTCGATACCCAAAATACTATCTGTCTTATCAATACTCTCAATTAATGTGAATAGCTTAAATTGTCCTCTAAAGAGGCACAGGTTGGCTGACTGGATACAAAAACTCAGGCCAGACAGCTGCACTCAAGAATCTCACCTTCCCTTAAAAGATAAACATAGAATCAGATGAAGGAATGGCCATCTATAATTCAGGCAAATGAAAATCAGAAAAAAAGCTGGTGTTGCAGTTTTATTTGCAGATGCAATAGGATTTAAACCAACCAATGTAAGGAAGGATAAGGATGGCCCTTTCTTATTTGTTAAGGGCAACACTCAATGTGATGAGATTTCAATCATCAACATTTATGCATCCAACCAGAATGCTCCTTAATTTATAAGATAGACTCTAACATACATGAGTAACTTTATCTCCTCCAGTACCATAATCATCAGAGATTTTAACACTCCTTTGGCAGTGCTGGATAGATCCTCCAAAAAGAGGATAAACAAATAAATTTTAGACTTAAACCTAACCATTGAACATTTGCACCCAATAGACATCTACAGAACATTTTATCTTAACAAAAGTGAATACACATTTTTATCATCAGCCCATGGATCATCCTCTAAAATTGATCACATCTTAGGTCACAAATCTAACCTCAGCAATTTTAAAAGAATAGAAATCATTCTTTGTATGTTCTTAGACCATCATGGAATAAAAGTTGAACTCAGTAACAACAGGAATCTGCATATGCATACAAAAACATGGAAGCTAAATAACCTTATGCTGAATGATAGCTGGGTCAGAGATGAAATTAAGAAGAAAATTACCAAATTTTTGGAAAAAAATGATAATGAAGACATGAACTATCAGAACCTCTGTGATACCACAAAGGCAGTCCTAAGAGGGAAATTTATGGCTTTGCAAGCCTTTCTCAAGAGAATAAAAAGAGAGGAAGTCAACAACTTAATGGGGCATCTCAAGCAACTGGAAGAGGAAGAACATTCCAACCTGAAAGCCAGCAGAAGAAAAGAAATAAATTAGAGCAGAACTAAATGAAATTAAAAACAAAAGAATCATACAACATATCAACCAATCAAAGAGTTGGTTTTTTGAAAAGGTAAATAAATAGATAAACCTTTGGTTAACCTAACCAGAAGTAGAAGAGTAAAGTAAAAGTAAAGATTATAATTTCATAATCAGAAATTATAAAGGCCAAATAACAACAGACCTCTCAGAAATTCAACAAATCGGATGTGGAGAAAAGGGAACACTTCTACACTGCTAGTGGGAATATAAACTAAAATACTCCTTTTGAAAAGATGTCTGGAGAACACCTAGAGAACTAACAATAGACCTGCCATTTGATCCTGCAATTCCTGTATTAAGTATATATCCAGAAGACCAAAAACCACATTACAACAAAGATATTTGTATCAGAATGTTTATTTCAGCCCAATTCATAATTGCTAGGTCATGGAAGAAGCCCAAGTGTCCATCGATCCACGAATGGATCAGTAAACTGTAGTATATGTACACCATGGAATACTATGCAGCCATTAAGAAAGATGGAGACTTTACCTCCTTCATGTTCACATGGATGGAGCTGGAAAATATTCTTCTTAGCAAAGTATCTGTCCCAAGAATGAAAGAAAAAGTATCCAATGTACTCAGCCCTACTATGAAACTAACTTATAGCTATTATAGGAAAACTATAACCCAATTTTCTGCACTTTTTAAAATAATGACAGTTGAAGCAAAAATTAAAGCACTATTTGATGTGATTCTAAATGTATGCAGAAAAAATACTTAAAATGATTATATCAGGAAAGGTAAAGGGATATAAAGGGAAGGACGGTTTCTATACTTTTTTTTTTTTTTTAAGAGTTAGAGTCTCACTTTATCGCCCTTGGTAGAGTGCTGTGACATCACAGCTCACAGCAACCTTCTGGGCTTAAGCAATTCTCTTGCCTCAGCCTCCCGAGTAGGACTATAGATGCCCGCCACAATGCCCAGCTTTTTTTTTTGTTGCTGCAGTTTTGGCCAGAGCCAGGTTTAAACCTACCACCCTCGGTATATGGGGCCGGTGCCCTACCCATTGAGCCACAGGGGCTGCCCTCTATACTTTATTTAAACTGGTAAAATGATGATATGAATAGACTAATAAGCTAGGTATATATAATGTAATACCCAGGGCAACAACTAGAGGAACTATATACAGGGATATTAAAAAACACTATATATAAGTAAAAATAGTATCATACAAAAATGTTCAAGAAATCTACAAGGTAGCAGGAAAAAGAACACAGAAAGAAAAACATAAAATAAAAAAAAGTGGCAGACTTAAGCCCTAAAATATTAATAATTATATTAAATTTATATCTACGCCAAAAAATAGAAATTACATTATAGTAAAGTGAATGTACAAACATGATGAAAGTATATGCTACCTTCCCCCCTATAAGGAAGGATATATGCAGACTTAAAGTAAACATTAGCACCTCACACAGTATCTATCTAATCTCTCCTAATTCCAATGCCTGTTTCAATTCCACTTTCAATTCCAATGCCTGTTTCCCAAAGGCAAGCTCTTTCTTTTTTTTTTTTTTTGAGACAGAGTCTCACTATGTCACCCTAGGTAGAGTGCTCTGGCGTCACAGCTCACAGTAACCTCCAACTCTTGGGCATAAGCGATTCTCTTGTCTTAGCCACCCAAGTATCTGGGACTATAGGCACCTGCCACAAAACCCAGCTATTTTTTGTTGCAGTTGTCATTGTTGTTTAGCTGACCCAGGCCAGGTTCAAACCCACTGGCCTTGGTGTATGTGGCTGGCACTGTAACCACTGAGCTACAGGCACAGAGCCAAGGCAACCACTTTCAACTCTTTCAGGTATATAATTCTGGTGTTTACTGCTATGTTTATAAGGAATGTACTCACATTGTTATTTCTTGAATTTCAAATTTTTAATATGCTTACTATGGATGATGAATATTTAGTCTTTTATATCCTTCACACTCTATTGCATTAATTTCCTAACACTATCCTCCCTATAAAGCAATGTTGTTATTATTGTTTTTTGAGACAGTTGCATTTTGTTGCCTTCATTAGAGTGCTCTACCATCATAGCTCACAGCAACCTCAAAAACTTGGGCTCAGGGCGGTGCCTGTGGCTCAAAAGGGTAGGGCACCAGCCTCATATGCCGGAGGTGGTGGGTTCAAACCCAGCCCCAGGCAAAAACAAAAAACAAAACAAAAAAAACTTGGGCTCAAGTGATTCTCTTGCCTCAGCCTCCCAAGGCTGGGACTACAGGCGCCCACCACAAGGCCGTGGCTATTTTTACAGATGAGGTCTTGCTCTGGCTCAGGCTGATCTCCAACCTGTGAGCTCAGACAATCCACCCACCTCAGCCTCCCAAGTGCTAGGATTATAGGCATGAGCCACTGTGCCTAGCCCAATTGTCACTTTTTCAGAATATCATTATTACTGTTTATATTATTATGACTACAAAAATAAATACATGTTGTACAGTCAAATGAAGTACTATGATCATGTTCTTTTCTTGTACAACTTATTTCCCCTGAATTTTCTTAGTTTTCTTTGCATCTGTAATGGATTAATTTCCAAACTTTTTTTTTTTTTTTGAGACAGAGCCTCAAGCTGTCCCCCTGGATAGAGTACCATGGCATCACAGCTCACAGCAACCTCCAACTCCTGGGCTCAAGCGAGTCTCCTGTCTCCGCCTCCCAAGTAGCTGGGACCACTGGCGCCTGCCACAATGCCTGGCTATTTTTTTTGGTTGCAGCCATCACTGTTGTTTGGCGGGCCTCGGCTGGATTCAAACCCGCCACCTTAGGTGTATGTGGCTGGCGCCTTAGCCACTTGAGCCACAGGTGCTGAGCCAATTTCCAAACGTTTTAATAACCAAAAATCTCCTCTTGACTTAATATGTTTAAATGAATAAGGTACTCTATTAGTTTCTTTTAAAGAAATGCTTATTAGAATCCCCTGTCCTGCTGCTATAATCCAGTCTAATTATTCTCTAGGTCAGTTGCACAGTCATTATTCTAGAAATTCTATTCATTATCATGATGGGAATCCTTTTCCCTCCCTCCTGTGTTTGATTCCCTTACCTAGATCCCCTATCTTGATAAATCTTATCCTTGAGTTGTTTCCAAAAAAAGAAAGGGCTTGGCGCCCATAGCACAATGGTTACCCATAGCGCCAGCTGCATACACTGAAGCTGGCAGGTTTGAGCCCACCTTGGCCAGCTGAACAACAATGACAACTGCAACAAGAACAACGGGCACCTATAGTCCCAGCTACTTGAGGCAAGGGAATCGCTTAAGCCAAAGAGTTTGAGGTTGCTGTGAGCTGGGATACCACAGGATTCTACCAAGGGCGACATAGTGAGACTCTGTCTCAAAAATAAATAAATAAATAAACAAAAAAAAATTAAAAAAGGACAGGACACAGGAAGTCTTACATGTCTCAAAATTACGTTAGTTTAGCCTAACATTTGGCTGGTAGTTTGGCTCAGCAAAATATTCTTGATTTACTTTGTCTAAGAATTTTCAAAGTTTGCTCCATAGTCTTCAACTTTCCAGTGTTGTTGTAGAAAAATCTGATACCATCTGAAGACTGTTTTTTCTTTTTTTCTTTTCTTTTTTCTTTGAGACAGAGTTGCTCTATGTTGCTCTTGGTAGAGTGCTGTGACACAGCTCACAGCAACCTCCAACTCTTGGGCTTAAGTGATTCTCCTGCCTCAGCTTCCCAAGTAGCTGAGACTACAGTTAGGACTGCTTTCCTTTTGATACCTAAGGAACAAATAAGTAATGCAAAGGATACATAAGGGCGCAAGTGAATAGATTTATCTCCAGGGTGCCTCTCACGTATCATAAAGGCTATCCGAAATCCAAAATGCAGTGGTTTATGTACCTGATAAAGAAATCAACCTGGGCTTGATGCTTTTTTTATCATTAGGCTGATGGAGAACCATGTCACTATCACTGGTCTAGTTAAGACTTCATACAGTTTCGGCTCAGCGCCTGTGGCTTAAGTGGCTAAGGTGCCAGGCACATACACCTGAACTAGCGGGTCCAAATCTGGTCTGGGCCCGCCAAAGAACAATGATGGCTGCAACCAAAAAATAGCCAGGTGTTGTGGCAGGCACCTGTGGTCCCAGCTACTTGGGAGGTGGAGGCAGGAGACTCGTTTGAGCCCAGGAGTTGGAGGTTACTGTGAGCTGTGATGCCACAGCACTCTACCCAGGGGGACAGCTTGAGGCTCTGTCTAAAAAAAAAAGACTTCACACAGTTTCATGATCTATATCTTACTGAACCCCTAACTCTACATACAGCAGCCTTGTATTCTGCATAATGAAAAGAGGGGAATAAAAAGATACACACTGGGGCCCCTTGTTCAAGGTGGGCCATTTCAATCTAGACACTTGTATTCTTCAGTTTTGAAAAACTGAAAGGAATTATTTCTTGGATAATCTCTCCCTTCTTTGTGTTGTTTTCTTGATCCGGAACATAACAGTCAGATGTTGAACCTATTAGATTGTATTTTTCTGTTTACTTTTTCCTGCTTTCTTGGAGATTTCTTCAATTTTATTTCTGAACTCGTCTGCTGAATATATTTATTTTTGATAGATACTTTCAATTCCAGGAGTTCTTCCTCATTCTCTGAATTAATGCCTTTGTTCCTTTTTCATAGAACTCTATTATATTTCATGTCTGCAATACCCTCATTTTTCTTTTTTGCCCTTTTTTATTATTTTTACTTATTTATTTTTTTGAGACAGAGTCTTAATTTGTCACCCTTGGTAGAGTGCCGAGGCATCACACCTCACAGCAACCTCAAACTCCTGGGCTTAAGTTGTTCTCTTGCCTCAGCCTCTCAAGTAGCTGGGACTATAGGCACCCACCACAAGGCCTAGCTATTTTTATTTTTTGGTTGTAGTTGTCATTGCTTTTTGGCAGTCCCAGGCTGGATTTGAACCTGCCAGCTCTGGCACCCTAGCCACTGAGCTATAGGCACTGAGCCAATACTTTATTTTTTGTGCATTTAATATTGTTAATTCTAGAATTTTGGAAGTTTTCTTATTGTTGTCTGCACTCTTTTTTCTGAGTTCATTCCATTATTTTTTCTCTGTCCTTGATGTCAGAGATACTCCTCAAATACTGAATGACATTTAGTTTTTCTTTCCTATTTAAACAACAGTAAAATTCTGGTCGAAGGCCTGTAAGGTATAATGTAGGGAAGTGGCTGTTTCACTTGAACTCTGTAAATATCAGTACCTTGAAGGTTTTTCTTTCTTTCTTTTTTTTTTTTAAAGACAGAGTCTCAAGCTGTCGCCCTGGGTAGTTTGATGGCATTATAGCTCAGAGCAACCTCAAACTTTTGGGCTTAAGTGATTTTCTTGCCTCAGTGTCCCAAGTAGCTGGGACTATAGGCGTGTGCCACAACGCCTGGCTGTTTTTTGTTGTTATTGTTTGCTATTGCAGTTGTCACTGTTGTTTTAGGTAGCCCAGGCCAGGTTCGAATATGGCAGCCTCAGTGTGTGTAGCCGGCACCCTACCCGCTGAACTATGGGCACGGCTCCTTAAAGGCTTTTCTCTTAGGGTCTCCCAAAGTTTCTTCAAAGAGGAAAATTCCAACATTTAGGATATTCAATTACACATTCTTCTCCTTTAAAAATGATAGCGAAAGCTCAGTACCTGTAGCTCAGCAGCCAGGGCGCCATCCAGATACATACACTGGAGCTGGCAGGTTTGAATCCAGCTAGAGCCTGCCAAACAACAATGACAATTACAACCAAAAAATAGCTGGGTGTTGTGGCAGGCACCTATAGTTCCAGCTACTTTGGAGGCTGAGGCAAGAGAATCACTGGAGCCGAAGAGTTTGAGGTTGGCTGTGAGATGTGATACCACAGCAATCTACCAAGGACAACATAGTGAGAATCTGTCTAAAAAAGAAAAAAAAAAAAAGATAGTAGCAAGAGCCTTAAAAAAGTCTCACTGTAAAAGTTATCAGACATGGATGGTGCCTGTGGCTCAAAAGGGTAGATGCCAGACTCATATGCCAAAGGTGGCGGGTTGAAACTCAGCCCCAGTCAAAAAAAAAAAAAGTTATCAGAGATGGTCCATGCATCATGTTTTTTTTTTTTTTTTTATACACAGTCTCAAGCTATCCCCCCTGGGTAGAGTGCCATGACATCACAGCTCATAGCAACCTCCAACTCCTGGGCTCAAGCGAGTCTCCCGCCTCCGCCTCCTAAGTAGCTGGGACCACAGGCGCCCGCCACAATGCCCAGCCGTTTTTTGGTTGCAGCCATCATTGTTGTTTGGCGGGCCCGGGCTGGGGATTCGAACCCACCACCTTAGGTATACGTGGCTGGCGCCTTAGCCGCTTGAGTCACAGGTGCCGAGCCCATGTATCATGTTTTATCAGTTTGCACACATTTGCTCAGGGAAAGCAATCAGTGTTCTGAAAGACTTGGGAAAATGACTTTCTTTTTTCCCCACAGTTATGTTTTTCACATATCATAGGAAAGTGAGATACTGCAAAATGTACATAGGCTGATAAAATCTTGGTACATATTTCCAAAGCTGGACCATGAAAAAAATCATAAAGAAATTTAAAAAGAGAAATAAAAAATTAAACCAAACTCAAAACTCCAATTTCATTTATAGTGTTTTTCAACCTTTTTTTATCTCATGGTACACTTGAACCTACAAACTTCCAAAGCATGCTTAAATTATGTTGATTAAAAAAAAAGTAAAAATGAGTGGTGCCTGTGGCTCAGTGAGTAGGGCTCCGGCTCCACATACCAAGGGTGGCAGGTGGTGACTAGAACCCACTGACTTGGGTTCTAGTCTTGTTTTATTGTTGACATAAGCTGGACTGGGACAATGTAAAAGTTGCATGAGTTAGACTAGAACAATGTGAAAGTTACTTAATTATAAAGGCAAAAATTATATAATATAGGGTGGTGCCTGTGGCTCAGTGAATAGGATGCCGGTCCCATATACTGAGGGTGGCGGGTTTGAAACCGGCCCTAGCCAAACTGCAACAAAAAATAGCTGGGTGTTCTGGCAGGCATCTGTAGTCTCAGCTATTGGGGAGGCTAAGGCAAGAGAATCGCCTAAGCCCAAGAGCTGGAGGTTGCTTTGAGCTGTGATGCTACCGAACTCTACCAAGGGCAACAAAATGAGACTGTGTCTCTAAAAAAAAAAATTATGTAATATAAACAAATTGGAACTCTGTTCTTTGAAAAAAGGTATTTTAGAAATACGAGGCATATTGTAATGATGACAATTTGCTGCTGTTCAAACATGAAATTATTGGCTCGGTGCGCATATTACAGTGATTAGGGCACTGGCCACATACACCAGGGCTGGTAGGTTTGAACCCGCCGGGCCTGCTAAACAACAATGACAACTGCAACAAAAAAACAGCTGGGGTGTTGTGGCGGGCACCTGTAGTCCCAGCTACTTGGGAGGCTAAGGCAAGAGAATCGCTTAAGCCCAAGAGTTGGAGGTTGCTACGACCACTCTACCCAGGGCGATAGCTTGAGACTCTGTCTCAAAAAAAGAAAAGAAAAGAAAATCCTTAAAATGATAACCAAGGGATTCAAAATATAACAAAACTGTTAAACTACAATCAAGAGGGAACTGAATCATACTTTACAAAATATGTCTTTAACAAAAAACTTTAAGAAATGTTAACAATTTCCAGTAGTAACCAGTCATCCATCTTACTGTTTATACTAGAAAGAAAAATGTTAATTTAGAATCATGGCAGTAAAATATATCAGTTTCATCCTACGGTAATAAACATATATGAATATATACTTTTTTTTATGATACCACACTGAAATGTGAACTAAGACTCATAAAATTAAAAACATTTTATAATAAACTAGAATTCACTTATTTTGATTCAAAAAGCAAAGCATACTTAAAAAGCTATGTCCCTGCCTAGAACAGAGCCTAAAACATAGGAATATAGTACAATTTTACTAAATGAAGAATTATGGTACTGAAGGAAGCAGGGGAAGGAAAAGAAAGGAGAAAACAAAGGAAACTAACATCTTCTAAGCACACATATGCACCAGACAGAACCTCTCTGTTAATTGCTCTGTATTATATAGTTATAATCTTGTTTAATCCATAACACCTCTGCATTATACAGACATTGCAGAGATGAGAAAACTGTCATTCAGTAAGATAGGAAATTTCCTTGTGGGTGACAGAAAGCTAGAAAGGGACTGAATTGAAATTCAAATCTAAATTCTCTAAATTCAAAACCAATGCAATAAGTATACTAGCTCATTTTTTTGGAAAGACGGTCTTGGGCGGCGCCTATGGCTCAGTGTGTAGGGCGCAGGCCCCATATACCGAGGTTGGTGGGTTCAAACCCGGTCCTGGCCAAACTGCAACAAAAAATAGCCAGGCATGTGGTGGGCGCCTATAGTCTCAGCTACTCAGGAGGCTGAGGCAAGAGAATTGCCTAAGCCTAGGAGTTGGAGGTTGCTGTGAGCTGGATGGCACAGCACTGTACTGAGGGCAATAAAATGAAACTCTGTCCTCCCCCGCCAAAAAAAAGAAAGAAAGAGTCTTAGGCTGTTGCCCTGGGTAGAGTACTATGGCATCACAGCTCACAGCAACCTCCAATTCCTGGGCTCAAGCGATTCTCCTGCCTTAGTAGGCTGGAATTAGAGTAGTAGCTGGAATTAGAGGCACCTGCCACAATGCCTGGCTATCCTTGATTGCAGTTGCCATTGCTGTTTGGCAGGCCCAAGCTGGATTCAAACCCGCCAGCTCTGGCATATGTGGCTATAGCCCTAGCCACTGAGCTATAGGCACTGAGCTGATACTAGCTCTTTTGTATAAAACACTTACCATAAATCATTATTTTTAAATGCTGAAAAGCAGGTACGTAATTAATAGGCAGCTCAATTATCCCAGCAAAAATTAGGGATTAAAGACACTATTTAATACAAATATTAGACACCATCAACAGATTACTTCTTCAGATATGGAGACTCTTAAATACTACCTTTAAGATGCACAGTGATTATAATTTAGTTAACTACAGTAAGCTAGTACCCTGCCATGTCACTGGACTGGATTTTCCTTCAGATCTTAAGATAGGAAGGGCAAAAAATTATAATGAGAAAAGATGGGGGCTATTTTTCTGAGTCTTACTAATGTTCCCTGCCCTACCTTCTAATTACCTCCTATAATTTTTTTTTTTTTTTTGGGGAGACAGAGCTTCAAGTAGTCACCCTGGGTAGAGCATCACAGTTCATACTCCTGGGCTCAAGCGATTCCCCTGCCTCTGCCTCCCAAATAACTGGGACTACAGGCACCTGCCACAACACCTGGCTATTTTTTGGTTGCAGCCATCATTGTTGTCTGGCGGACCCCGGGCTAGATTCGAACCCACCAGCTCAGGTGTATATGGCTGGTGCCTTAGCCACTTCAGCCACAGGTACTGAGCCATCTCCTATAATTTTTATTCCTTTATCTTCCTGCAGTAGAAATCTTTATAATTTTTAAGTGTTCAATAAAACTTTTAATAAAATGCTTTCAAATTATGATCAGCATTTTACATTCTTACCACCCCAAATTATTCCTAAAGAGTAACAGGAAGGTGTTACTGATTCAGCTAAAAAAAAAAAAAAAAAAAACAACAACAAAAAAAAGTACGGGGTTAAGCTATGGTGTTCCCACCAGAATTGTATATTGGCAAAACAGATCTAGGAGTTCTATTTTAAAACAATAATTTGAACACTTGCAACCAAGAACAACAGGGTTTCTTTTTTTTCCTATTTGAGACAAACTAAATGATAAGTTTTTGTAATTAGCTTTGTGCATTTCTATGTTACATTTGGAAAATGTATTAAGAAACCTGAACACGACATTACTATGAAGTTGCAACTGTGATATATTTGTTATGTCGTAAAGTTTTTTCCTCCAGAAAACATACAAGAGAATAAAAATAATTCAAAACTTTGGTACACCATAATGATAACAGTAACACAGTAAGTTAGAAAAATGGAAAGTTATTGGCCCTGCCAAGAACCTTGGAAGAGTAAACAACTGCCTTTTGAACAAGGCAGCATAATCCAAGACAACAAAGAATTTACTTATTCTGCAAAGACCACATTGCTCATAGAGGCACAGATTTTATGAAGTAAATCAATATTACTTATTGTATATAATATTCTTTTAACCTTAAATTTAAATAATAACTATTTATTACCTAGTATATTGCTTAAATACCTCAAGTTTAGCTGGGTGCAGTGGCTCAGGCCTGTAATCCTAGCACAGTGGGAGGCCAAGGCAGGTAGATTGCCTGAGCTCATGAATTCAAAGACCAGCCTGAGCCAGAGCAAGACCTGGTCTGTAAAAAAAAAACAAAAAAAAAGCCGGGTGTTGTGCTAAGCGTCTGTAGTCCCAGCTACTTGGAAGGCTGAAGCAAAAGAATCACTTAAGCCAGAGTTTGAGGTTGCTGTGAGCTGTTATGCCATGGCTCTCTACTAAGGGTGACAAAGTGAGACTCTGGCTTAAAAAAAAAAAACAATCCCCTCCCCGAAGTTAATGCTAGAAAATCATTATGGGCCAGGTGAGGTGGTTCATGCCTATAGTCCCAATGTTGGGAAGGCCAAGGCCAGAGAATCACTTGAGGCTAGGGGTTCAAGACCAGCTTTGGCAAAAAAGCGAGACTTCATCGCTACCAAAAATTTAAAAAATGAGTCAGGTGTCGTGACACACACCTGTGGTCCCAGCTACAGAAGAGGCTGCAGCAGGAGGACCCCTTAAGACCAGGAGTTCAAGGCTACAGTAAGCTATGAGCCTAGGCAATAGAGCAAAGACCCTGTGCCCCCCCCCAACAGAGAAAATGACAACAAAAAGCAGGTATTAAAAATAAATACACCCATAAGAAACAAAGCCCTGTTTTTTGTTTAGCAATTTTGAGTAGAAAGCTCCAATCCTTAGGACTGAATTAAGGACAAATTGAGCCCTGGATATACACTGTGATTTCTGCACTGTGGCTGAGCCCTTAAGACAATTGAGCCCTGGATATACACTGTGATTTCTGCACTGTGGCTCTTTTTACCATATCCAATAGATTTTTTTTCACTATTCCAGTGTAACTTAGGTAGGGGCCTGCGGAAGCAAGGTACAATCTAAAGGGCTTGCTAACATCACACTTAACTCTAGCCATATACACATCCACAAAGTGTCCGGCACATCATATCTTAGAAACAAGATAACTAGTGTCATAACTTCCTCTTTGCTTACTGTACCCTCAAAATGGATGGGTTATAAGTTATGACACTATTAATAAACTAATACTGAAGGCATTCGGTTTGGTCACCCTGTGTTGTATGAGGTTAGATTAACTGGTATCAACTATTTATTTGGAAAAGACTATTTATCTGGAAAAAGAGTCATTACCTGATTAACTTACAGCAGTGCTTTCACAAGCTGTAATGCAAATATAGATTCTAATTCTGGGATGGGGGCAGTGCCTGTGGCTCAGTGAGTAGGGTGCTGGCCCCATATACAGAGGGTGGCGGGTTCGAACCCAGCCCCAGTCAAACTGCAACAAAAAAATACCACGGTGTTGTGGCAGGCGCCTATAGTCACAGCTACTCAGGAGGTGGTGGCAAGAGAATTGTCTAAGCCCATGAGCTGGAGGTTGCTGTGAGCTGTGACTGGGATGGGTCTGAAATTCCATTTCTCACAGAATTCTGTGAACCCATATGGCATGCCACAGAATGTGTAAAGTTACTATCCTCCTAGATAAATTATAAAGTAGGGTATACTAAGGAAGTAATTCTCAAGTTCTTTTTTTTTTAATTTTGTCACCCTCCGTAAAGTGCTATGGTGTCATAGCTTACAGCAACCTCAATCTCTTGGGCTCAAGTGATTCTCTTGCTTCAGCCTCTCAAATAGCTGGGACTATAAGCACCCATCACAATGCCCAGCTATTTTCTTTATTTCTTATGCTAGTTCTCCAGCACTACTTGGCTCTCCAGCACCGCCTGCCATCAACAGGAGACAGTGGCTACTGGGTCAATAGGTGCCCATAGCCCTGGAGCCTGGTGAGTGGCTATGCCAGCTATTTTTATAAATGGGGTCTCACTCATGCTCAGGCTGGTCTCGAACTAATGAGCTCAGGCAATCCACCCACCTCAGCCTCACAGAGTGCTGGGATTACAGGCATGAGCCACTGTGCCCGGCCTCTCAAGTGGTTCTTGACCACCTGCACCCAGTACCATCAGGGTGCTTGTTTAAACTGTAGCTTAATGGACCCCACCCCAGATCTCCTTAAGACTCTCCAGGGGTCAGACTGAGGAATGCACCTTTATTTATTTTGGGGGGACATAGTATCACTTTGTCGCCCTTGGTAGTGCCATGAAGTCTTAGCATCCAGCAATCTCAAACTCTTAGGCTCAGTGATTCTCTTGCATCAGCCTCCCAAGTAGCTGGGACTACAGGCACCCACCACAATGCCCAGCTATTTTTTTAGAGACAGGGTCTCGCTCAGGCTGGTCTCAAACCTGTGAACTCAAACAATCCACATGCCTCAGTCTCCCAAGTGCTACAATTACAGGTGTAAGCCACTGTGCCAGTCCTGCACATTTTTTTAAAGAGCCAGAAAAGTTTGATAATAGGCTACAAATTATTACTTGATATACATAACCCGAAACCATAAATTTACTAGGCTAAAAGGAGCAATCACTAGGTTAACAGGCTAAGATTCTCCTTAAACAATTGAGACTTGGTAATCGTAAAAATTGTAAATATTGAATAACAAGGAAAGCCTACATCACTATAAGGGATTTAAAGTTTGTTTTATGGCTCAGCTCCCATAGCACAGTGGTTATGGTGCTGGCCACATGCACCAAGGCTGATAGGTTCGAACCCGGCCCAGGCCAGATAAACAACAATGATAACAGCAACAAAAAAATTCTCTTGCCCCAGCTACTTGGGAGGCTGAGACTCTCTTAAGCCCAAGAGTTTGAGGTTGCTGTGAGCTGTGACGGATGCCACGGCATTCTACTGAGGGTGACATAATGAGACTTTGTCTCCAAAAATAAATAAATAATAAAATAAAATTTGTTTTATTCCTTTTATTAGCAAATCAAAAAACCTATATTAAAATTTTTTCAAAGACCTAGAAATTATCACTTTGACACTGGTTATATTTCGGGGTACCTACTCTTAGCACATATAGCATCATCTCTTTTATCCTCTACAATACCAACTAAAAAGGATCTGAATGCTTGGCTTTTGACACTAAAGGTTAGCATACTCACCAGTATTATTCTGATTGAATTCTACTATATCACTGAAACTTCATGGGTCCTCATTAACCCCAAGTACACAGAATTCAGTTGTCATTAGTTCTAGAGCTAATAAAGTGAATACACTCTTAATCATTTCTTCTTTTCACCTTCTTATTTATCCATCTATCCACCCATCCATTCAGTACTCAAAGTTATATGCTAGCAAACTGGATAATCTACAAGAAATTCCTAGGAACATACAACCTTCTAGTATTAAATCATGAAGAAATAAAAAATGTAAGCAGATTAATAACAAGCAGGAAGATACAATCAGTTAAAAAAAAAAAAGTCTATCAGGCCTGAAGTAGTGGCTCACACCTATAATCTTAACCCTCTGGGAGGCCAAGTTGGGTGGATTGTCTTAGCTCAGCAGTTTGAGATTAGCATAAGCAAAAGCAAGACCCCTGTTTCTACTAAAAATAGAAAAACTAGCTGTATGTTTTGGCAGGCTACTGGGAGACTGAGGCAAAGGTTCACTTTAGGCCAAGCATTTGAGATTGCTATGAGCTATGACACCAAGGCACTCCAGAGTGAGACTCTGTCTCAAAAGAAAAAAAAAAAAAAAGAGAAGTCTTCCATCCAAAAAGACTTTGCGTGGCAATTTTGCTACACACTTGGGCGTTGGGCATAGTGGCTCATGCCCAACAATAGTGGGAGGATCACTTGACACCAAGAGTTCAGGATTACTCTGAGTAAGACTGCAAAACCCCACTCTCTATAAAAAATAAAATAAAATGGCTGGGCGCCTGTGGCTCAAGCGGCTAAGGCACCAGACACGTACACCCAAGGTGGCAGGTTCGAATCCAGCCTGGGCCTGCCAAACAACAATGACCGCTGCAACCAAAAAATAGCCAGGTGTTGTGACGGGCGCCTGTGGTCCCAGCTACTTGGGAGGCGGAGGCAGGAGACTTGCTTGAGCCCAGGAGTTGGAGGTTTCTGTGAGCTGAAATGCCATGGCACTCTACCCAGGGGGACAGCTTGAGGCTCCTGTCTCAAAAAAATAAAATAAAAAACAAAAGTCCAGGACCTGATGCTTTCAATACTGAATAAGATTCTGTCTCAGAAATAAATCAATAAAAATACATGATATACCACATTACCAGAAAGAAGAATGCCAAAAAACTTTGATCATCTTAATAGATGTAGAAAAAGTATTTGACAAAAGTCAACATCCTTTCATGGTAAAAGCTCACGACAAATTAAACATAGAAAGAATCTATCTTAACACAATAAAGGACATATATGATAAGCCCACAGCTAACATTCTATTCAATATCAAAAAGTTGAGGCTCTTTTCTTTTCTTTTTTTTTTTTTTTTTTTTTTGAGACAAAGCCTCGACCTGCCACCCTGGGTAAAGTGCTATGGCATCACAGCTCACAGCAACCTCTAACTCCTGGGCTCAAGTGATTCTTCTGCCTTCACCTCCCAAGTAACTGGGACTACAGGCCCCCGCCACAACGCCCGGCTATTTTTTGGTTGTAGCTGTCATTGTTATTTTGGTGGGTCTGGGCTGGATTTGAACCTGCCAGCTTAGGTGTATGTGGTTGGCGCCTTAGCCGCTTGAGCCACAGGCCCCGAGCCAGTTGAGGCTCTTTTCACAAGATGGCGCTGAAAGCGAAGAAAAAAGCTCCTGCTCCTCCCAAAGCCGAAGCCAAAGCAAAGGCACTGAAGGCCAAGAAGGCAGTGCTAAACGGCATCCACAGCCACAAAAAAAAAATAAAATCCATACATCACCCACCTTGGGCTGGTCAAAGACTCTGAGGCTCCTGAGGCACCCCAAATATCCTCTGAAGAGTGCCCCCAGGAGAAACAAGCTTGACCACTATGCCATCATCAAGTTCCCCCTCACCACTGAGTCTGCCATGAAGAAGACAGAAGACAACAACACACTTGTGTTCACTGTGGACGTGAACAAGCACTAGATCAAACAGGCTGTGAAGAAGCTTTGTGACACTGATGTGGCCAAGGTCAATACCCTGATCAGGCCTGATGGCGAGAAGGCATATGTTTGACTGGCTCCTGATTATGATGCTTTGGATGTTGCCAAGAAAATTTGGCTCATCTAAACCAAGTCCAGCTGGCTAATTCTAAATATATAACTTTTCACTGTAAAAAAAAAAAAAAGTTAGACGTTTTAGTCTCTAAGATCAGGAATAAGTTAAGAATGCCCACTCTCATTTAACACTTCAACTTAGTCCTGGAAGTCCTAGCCAGAATAATTAGGGAAGAAAAAGAAATAAAAGGCATCTATATTGGAAAGGAAGAAGTTACACTATATCTGTTTATAAACAACATGATCTTTTTCTTTTTTTTATTGTTGGGGACTCATTGAGGGTACAAGAAACCGGGTTACAGTGATTGTATGTGTTAGGTAAAGTCCCTAACAATTGTGTCTTGCCCCCAAAATGTGTGTCACAACAACATACCAAGGCACCTTGGTATCTGTGAGGGATTAGCTCCTAAACCTCTCCAGGATAATAGAATCCACCAAAGAGAAGAAAAAAAAAAAAACCTTTCAAACCATGTTTTTTCTCTCTTCTAACACTATGATACAACAACCAACACAGAAGACTTCTGTGAGCCCAAAATACGTGGGAATTTCTCCTGACCAGGAAGCAGTCGATTCTGCAGCTGATACCAGCTGGTTGTCCCCTAATTCAATTCTGACACTATTTACCTGCATATAGCATTAGATCCCATAGGGTGAGGGCTCAGTCACTTAAGATTGCCCACACCCCTCACTCTGGGTTCAATTAATCTGCAGGAGCAATTAATAGGACTTAGGGAAACACAGTTACTGGCTTATTATAAAGGATATTACAAAGGATACAGATGAAGAGATGCATAAGGTGAGGTATGGGAGGGGGCACAGAGCTTCTATGCCCTCTCTGGAGCACCATCCTATATGAGTTCAGCTATCCAGATGCTCTCTGAACCTAGTCCTTTGGATTTTTATGAAGGATTCATTACATAGGCATTATTGACAATCATGTAGAAATGCTCTTGAGGGAAAAAAAGGATATAATCTCATGCTAAAAAATTGAGCATGAAAACTAGCAAGGATTGTTCAGATTTTTCTGGCCACTCTGTGCAGCATTCTTTCCTTTAGGGTATTTTCCTTCAGTGGCAGGACCCTGTCCGGAAGGAGGTTTGTGAAGGAACAATCAGATTAGAGTTCTGCCTTCAGCTGGTTAAAGGAGGGCAGAAGAAGATCACAGAGAGATACTCTATATCCTGAGGCCTGCTTCTGAAACCTAAAGCTCTTCAATATTGTTGCAAAAGACTGTAACAAGGGCTATGGGAGTTACAAGCCAGAAACCTTACATGAAAACCAACATAGATATCTATATAGTAATATCATAACAATGAAAACTATAAAACATTGATGAAAGAAATTGAAGATGATGGGCAGCGCCTGTACCTCAGTGGGTAGGGTGCTGACCCCATACACTGAGGGTGGCAGGTTCAAACCTGGCCCCAGCCAAATTGCAACAACAATAAAAAAATAGCCGGGCGTTATGGTAGGCGCTTATAGTCCCAAGCTACTCAGGAGGCTGAGGCAAGAGAATCGCCTCAGCCCAGGAGTTGGAGGTTGCTGTGAGCTATGTTGATGCCACGGCACTCTACCGAGGGTGATAAAATGAGACTCTGTCTCTACAAAAAAAAAAAAGAAAGGAAAAAAAAAAAGAAATTGGAGATGACACAAATAAATAGAAAGATATCCCATATTCATGACTTAGAAAAGTTAATACTGTTAAAATAACCCTATTACCCAAATAGATCTAAAGATTCAATGCAACCTGTCAAAATTTCAATGACATTTTTCAGAGAAATAGAAAAAATAATCCTAAAATTCAAATAGAACCATAAAAAACTCTAAATAGCAAAAGCAGTCTTTAAGGAAAAGAACTAAGCCAGACGATTATACTACCTGATCTCAAAGTCTACTACAAAGCTACAGTAATCAAAGGAGCATGGTATAGGCACTAAAATAGACACAAAGACCAATGGATCAAAATAGAGAGCCCATAAATAAATCTGCATACTTACAGTCAACTAATTTTTGACAAAGTTACCAAGAATACAAAATGAGGAAAACATAGTCTTTTTAATGAATGATTCTGGGCAAACTGAATAGCTACATGCAGAAGAATTAGAGGATTACTTCATATCATATGCAAAAATCAACTGAAAGGGTATTAAAGACTTAAATATAAGACCTGAAACTGTAAAACTACTGAAAGAAAGCATAAGGGGAAACACTTGATGACACTGGTCTGGGCAATGACTTTTTGAATGTGACCCCAAAAGCACATGCAACAAAAGCAAAAATAGATAAATGGGATTATATCAAAATAATAAAATGCATATAAAGAAAAAAACAGAAAGAAGAGGTAACTACAGAATATATGCAAACCATATGTCTGATAAGGAATTAATGTCCCAAATATATAAGAAACTCAAACAACTTTAGAGCAAGAAAATAAATACCCCATAGACATTTTTCAAAAGAAGACATACAAATGGCCAACAGGTATATGATTCATGTTCAACATTGCCAAACATTGAGAAACACAATTCATACCACAATGAGATATTTCACAACTATTACAATAGCTATTACCAAAAAAAGAAAAAATATGAGAATGTAAATTCATAAGCTACTAAGAAAAATATTATAGCCATTTCTCAAAACAGTCACATTAGAACAACCATATATGATCCAGCAATCCCAATGCTGGGTATAAATCTAACAGAAATGAAATTAGCATGTTGAAGGGCTATCTGCACTTTCATGTTCACTGTGGGATTTTTTACAAGAGCCTAGAAATGAAATTAACCTAAGAATCAATCAACAGGTGAATGAATGGGTAAATATGTGGTATGTATACACACAATGGAATACTACTCGTTCTTTAAAAAGAAGGAAATCCTGTCTTTTATGATAACATGGATGAACCTAGAGAACATTATGGTAAGGGAAATAAACCAGACACATAAGACAAATACTGTATGATCTCACTTATATAATGAATCTAAACAGTCAAATTAAAAGAAGCAGAAAAGTGGCTCAGCACCTGTGGCTCAAGTGGCTAAGACGCCAGCCACATACACCTGAGGGTGCGGGTTCAAATCCAGCCCAGGCCCACCAAACAACAATGATAGCTGCACCCGAAAAACAGCTGGGCGTTGTGGCGGCCCCTGTAGTCCCAGCTACTTGGGAGGCGGAGGCAGGAGAATCGCTTGAGCCCAGGAGTTGGGAGGTTGCTGTGAGCTGTGATGGCACAGCACTCTAACTAGGGCAACAGCTTGAGGCTCTGTCTCAAAAAAACAGCAGCAGCAGAAGATAAAACGGTGGTCACCAGAGGCTAGAAAGAATGGGGACTGGGGAGATGGTGGTCAAAGGATCCCAAATTTCAGTTAGACAGAAGGAATAAGTTCAAGAGTTCTCTTGTATATCATGGTGACTACAGTTAACAAAAATGTTGTATACTTGAAAATTGATAAGAGTAGATTTTAAGGCTTGGTGCCCACAGCACAGTGGTTACTGTGCCAGCCACATGCACTGAGGTTAGAGGGTTCAAATCCAGCCTGGGCCAGCTAAACAACGACAACTACAAAAAAAAAAAAAAAGAGTAGATTTTAAGTACTCCAACTACAAAAAACTCTGTTAACTACCTTGTTTAAATATTCTATAATGTATACATATATCAAAACATCATGTTGTATACAATAAATATATACTTTTTAAATTTGTTACTTAAACACTCAAAAAGCATTTGGCATTCTACTAGGTAGTTTAAAGATAGTAAGACAGAACCCACTATGGTAGGCGGAATCCTAAAATGGCCAGCCAAGCTTTTCCACTAGCTATGGTCCCATTGTATGGTTACAAAATACAGTAGCATCTCCATAATTGACCACCTCCCTACATCATTGACCATCTTAAGTTGACCTAATCTTTTTTTTTTGGAGACATTCTCTTTCTGTTACCCTGGGTAGAGTGCCATGACATCATAGCTTACAGCAACCTCGAACTCTTGAGCAATCCTCTGGCCTCAGCCTACTGAGTAACTGGGACTACAGGTGTACATCACTACACCTGAGTAATTTTTCTATATTTTTAGTAGAGACATCATCTTGCTCTTGCTCAAGCTGTTCTCTAACTTCTGAGCTCAAGCAATTCACCTGCCTTGGCCTCCCAGAGTGCTAGGATTACTGGCATGAGCCACTGTGCCCAGCCAAGTTGACCTTATTTTCATAGACTAAAAATGCACCACATGTACTCAATGGAAGTCCCTTATGCTGACCACCTCCATATGTTGACCAGTTTGTTACAGCTCTTTGGGTGGTCAACTTATAGATGTTCTATTGTATTTACAAAATATTCTCTACGTGTTAGACACCTCTTTATAAAATTCTACAATGAATATTTTAGAAATAAAGGTATATTTAGCTACAATTTCCCATCTTCCTTAAGTATGGATTTAGGGGTGACCTTTGGGATATCCTGTATAATATATAATAAACTGAGAAAACAGAGAAATGATGTAGAGATAGGATCTAATTAAAAGAAAAGCAGAACATAGGCTCGGCGCCTGTGGCTCAAGCGGCTAAGGCGCCAGCCACATACACCTAAGGTGGCGGGTTTGAATCCCCAGCCCGGGCCCGCCAAACAACAATGATGACTGCAACCAAAAAATGGCCGGGCGTTGTGGCGGGCGCCTGTAGTCCCAGCTACTTGGGAGGCTGAGACAGGAGATTCACTTGAGCCCAGGAGTTGGAGGTTGCTATGAGCTGTGATGCCATGGCACTCTACCCAGGGGGATAGCTTGAGGCTCTGTCTCAAAAAAAAAAAAAAAAAAAAGAAAAGAAAAGCAGAACATAAAGATACAGAAAATTCTCAGCCTGGCTATGTAAGCATTAGCATGAATAGAAGGAAGACAGGTGTCATTCATCAAGAATATGAAAAAAATGTCCCCAGAGTATTTCAGACAGCTTAAAGACAGCCCAAAGAGTCCAGCCCAAGGTGCCAGGGAGAAATCAGCAGTCACTGTCCCGTACAGCCTCAACTCTCCGCTCCCTTACTTTCTGGTGCATTGCCCTTCTGCTGTGGTTCAAGCAAGCCCAGGTGTGGCTTGTGCCATTGCTCTGAGGATGTAAGCAGTAAGTCTTCGTGGTGTCCATGTAGTGGTGATTCTGCAGACAAGCAGAGTGCAGTAGCTGTGGAGCCAGCCGGCCTCCACTTAGATTTCAAAGAATGCCTCAGAATACCTAGTGGGGTCCCTACTAGAACTAGTAAAGCTGCAGAGGTAGGACTACCACAGAAACCCCAGAGCTGTAGTGTACAATACCAGCCTGGGAGAGTGTAAGCACTCTGCATGGGCAAAAACATGAGGGTGGGGCTGTCCAAGGGTTGGTGGGGCCAACCCTTAAAGGCCAACCTTTACCAACCCTTACCTGAGTGTGCCCAAAAGGTGGAACAATCTTATTTTAGAGCCTTAAGATTTAATGCCGTTGGCCCTGTTGAGTTTTGGACATACTTGGAAACGGTTATTCCTTTTTTTGTTTGCCTATTTCTCTTTTCAGAATGGGAATGTCTATTTTATGCCTCTCCCACCATTGTATTAATATTTTAAAAACAAGTAACTTGTTTTTGTTTCACAGGCTTACAACTGGAAGGAAATTTGCTTCAGGACAAATTGTGCCTTGAGTCTCACCCATATCTAATTTGATGACTTTGGACTTGGACTTTGAATTGATGCTGGGATGAGTTAAGACTTTGGGGAGCCAGGACCAGAAAGCCATGGTTTGAATGTTCGACTTCTCCAAAATTCAAGTCGAAATTTACTTGGCATTGTTAACAGTATTAAGATGTAAGACCTTTAAGAGATGTTTAGGTCATAAGGGCTCCACCCTCATGAATAAAATAATGCTATTATCATGGGAATAGGTTGGCCCCCTTTTGCTTTCTCTCGCTCCCTTTTTGCCCTCCAGCCATATACCTTCATCATGTTATGATGCAGTAAAAAGGCCCTAGCCAGATGCTGGCCCCTTGATCTTGGACTTCTCATCCTCCAGAACTATGAGTCAATAAATTTTTGTTCATTATACTTGAGCCTGCAGTATGATGCTGAGCAGCAAAAAATGTACTAAGACACCACCCTAATCCCTGGGACTGTGAATACAGGATATCATACCCTGATTATCTTTTGTGATATAATTAAGTTTACAAGTAAGTTGACTTTAGAATTAATCAATAGAGAGACAATCTTGATAAACCCAATTTCAACACAGGAATCCTGGAATGGCAAAAGAAGAGGAAGTGAGAGAAATTTAAAATGTGAGAAGGGTCCAACAAATCACTGCTGACTTAAAGATGGAAGGGGCCATGCTATAATGAATGCAGGTGGCTCTAAGCTGACAACCAGCAAGGTAATAGGGACTTTAATCTTATAACCACAAGGATCTGAATTTTGCCAAAACTCGAATGAGCTTGAACTAAAATTTTCCCCCAAAGCCTCCAGATAAAGAGCCTACTCTTCTAAAACATTGACTTTGGCCTTATGAGACACTGAGTAGATAAATCACTGAAGTCCAAGATAATAAATAGAGGACTCTTATTCCAATCAATAGGCGGTAAGGCAAAAAAATAAACAAATAGAGGACTATGTCTCAAAAAGAGTAAAAAAAATTTAAAAAAAAGAAAAGGAAAAAACATATATTCCATCCAGCCCTGAGATGCCTATAAGAAACCTATAATTATGATCGAGCCCCCTTTTGCTGCTATCTTCTCCCTTTGCCACTGCCTTCTCAATACTCATTAATTTATTCATGAAACACTGCCTTGCTCTGTTGCTCAGGCTGGAATGCACTAGCACAATCACAGCTCACTCCAACCTCAAACTCCTTGGCTCAAGCAATCCTCCTGCCTCATCCTCCCAAATTACCAGGTCTCCAAGCACAAGCCACCAAGCCCAGCTCAACCATTATTTAACAGTTTTCAGCTCTAGTTATCATGGTGGCTCAGGAGCTTCATGTATATAGTAAAACACTGCTTAAAAAAAGTCTGATTTCTAAAATACAGGTGAGGTTCAGCACCTGTAGCTCAGTGGCTAGGGCGCAAGCCACATACACCAGAGCGGCGGGTTTGAACCCAGCCCGGGCCTACCAAACAACAATGACAATTAAGACCAAATAATAGCTGTGAGCTGTGATGCCACAGCACTCTACCGAGGGCAACATAGTGAGACTCTGTATCAAAAAATAAATAAATAAAATAAAACACAGGTGAAAATTTTAATCCTCTTCAAAACATTATGCTCCAACATCACTTGTCCAATATAACTTTCCGTGATGAACCTTTTCAAGGTTATTATTTCACCTGTGCTGTCCAATATGACAGATGATAGGTCTGTCCAATGAGCTATCCAATATGACACATTTAATTTTAAATTTTTTGGATTTTAATAACCCTCTTTGGCTAGTGGCTATCACACGAGGCAACCCAGTTCTGGAAAAATCCATAGTACATATACTGTGACTGATATAAAATATACACAAATAAGAATCTAAGAAAAACAGAATTTCCACTTAAGACCTGGTCCTCTGGCTCAGCGCCTGTGGCTCAATCGGCTAAGGCGCCAGCCACGTACACCTAAGGTGGCAGGTTCGAATCCCCAGCCCGGGCCTGCCAAACAACAATGATGGCTACAACCAAAAAATGGCCGGGCGTTGTGGCGGGCGCCTGTGGTCCCAGCTACTTGGGAGGCGGAGGAAGGAGACTCACTTGAGCCCAGGAGTTGGAGGTTGCTATGAGCTGTGATGCCATGGCACTCTACCCAGGGGGATAGC
>CAUYQV010103016.1:0-65117 GCA_963574575.1 Galagoides demidoff
AGTATAAATTAATTTCATAATAGGGGTGTGTACATTGGATATTTTTACTTCCATTCTTGTGATACTTTGCTAAGAAGAACATTTTCCAGCTCCATCCATGTGAACATGAAAGACGTAAAGTCTCCATCTTTCTTTATGGCTGCATAGTATTCCATGGTGTACATATACCACAGTTTGTTGATCCATTCATGGATCGATGGGCACTTGGGCTTCTTCTATGACCTGGCAATTATGAATTGGGCTGCAATAAACATTCCGATACAAATATCTTTGTTGTAATGTGATTTTTGGTCGTTTGGGAATATACCAAATAGAGTATTTAAATAAATTGAAAATAAAATTCAACAATTACTCATTTGTGTGCTAACTGGAAGTTCCAGACTGTACTTTGAAAACCTACAAATAATAAAAATGCATGCAACAAATTTTCCTTATCATTGTCTATTTTAGTGAACGTTTACTCATGAATTCATATAGTCAATAATTTTAAGTGTCACATATGTACCAAGAAGAATTAAAGTGTATTTTCTCTTAGGATAATAATAAACAAATCTAAAGCATGTTTTTTGTTTTTTGTTCTTTTGGGATAGAATCTCACTTTGTTGTCCTTGGCAGATTGTCATGACATCATAGCTAAAGCAATCTCAAACTCCTGGGCTCAAGCAATCCTCCTGCCTCAGCCTCCTGAGTAGCTGGGACTACAGGTGCCCACTGCAATGCCTGGCTAGTTTTTCTATTTTTAGTAGAGATAGGGTCTTGCTCTTTTTCAGGCTGGTCTTGAACACCTAAGCTCAGATGATCCACCAGCCTCAGCTTCCCAGAGTGCTAGGATTATAGGCATGAGCCACTGGTGCCAACCCCAAAGTGTGTTCCTAGGCTCCCCTTTAGGACTGTATCACCCTCCCACAAGGGAGGTATACAAAATGCAAAGCACTCACAAGCCCTCCCTCACAGAGGATCACCCTGGATAGGAGGCTGGAACAATGTCTATGTCATCCTTTTAAAAATAAGTTTTACTCTTCATGTTCCCACAGGTTAAAATAGGAAAAAAGGCATATGTGTGTGGTGTGCACCTGCACACACACATGCTCATACAGGCACACTAGTCACCCTTCTAGGGAGTAACAGCCACACGTCCCAGGTTCAAAGATCATCTTTTTTGTATAAATCTCAACACTGAATAGTTTCATCTTTTGTGGGCTAACCACATGCAAAGAAGATTATATGGGAGAGAAATAAGATTAGAGGCAAGGTTTGGTGGTTTTGAGAATCATGATCATTTTTTTTTTCATGCTTGTTGGGTCAGATATTTAACTGCAATGTCAAGTGGCATAAGATACCTAGCCAAAGTTTGACACACTGAATGAAACAAGTAGAGGAAGATACTGTTATTGCTTATTCTCATTGACTATCTTATAAGTGACAAAAGGAAACTTCATAAGGTTCCACTTAAAATCTTTAAAATAACCTAATAAAATTGACTCTGGAGAAAAAACGTGGGCGTCTTGAGTAACAGAACAGCAGCACTGGAGGCAGGTTGGTTTGTGTCTCCATTTTGCTCCCTCACCATCTACCTCTTCAGCTTCTTTATAGATAAATTGAACATAATTATACCTCTGCCAGCTGTGCTGGGGACGTAGCGAGGTTTAAATGAGATTATGCGTATAAAGCTATCTTCACAGCACATGTCACATAAAAGCATTCAGTAAATGTTAATTGTCAACACGGGGTCTAGAAAAAGAAAGAGAAGAGAAGAAAGAAAGGTAATAAACCCAGAATTAAAATCTCCCCATTTACAAGAGGATGGAATTTCAACTATGCCCATCTCTAACATGTAAGGTGGCTTAGATAATTCCGTTCAAAAATGAATGTGCGTTCAGCTCCAAACATCCATTAGGAAGCCTAAAAAACGTCCTGAACATAAAAATATATGTATTTTTTTAAAGCGGGAACTAAGTGCATTGGCGCTGGTAAACATGTATTTTTCAAGTCAGTTTTAACGTATAGCTATAAGATTAAGTTTCCTACTTAGCAGCACATTCAAATAAGAAAATGATAGCTATAGACAGGATGGGTAACATTTCTAGTTCCATTTTTAAATCTATAAATAGCAATAGAAAAGGCACCTAAATTATTCCACTTTAAATTCCTAATTTCAGAGTTCAAGTCATCAAACTAAGATTTGAACTAAATGAACACACACCTCAAGAATGATTTTCATTTCAGAAATGAGGATCTATATAATGCATTGCCCCGAGAGCTTCCCTTTCCTGAAATGACTGCTATTCATCTTTCACAACCACAAATTGCTAGAAAAGTTGCCAACTTGTTCTCTGCAAGATTTTGGGAAGAGCTTGCCTGGCACATCGTGTCCTATCTTGAGGTTTGCAAAGGGAAAGGACAGTTTTGACAAACCCTTGTCAGGGAAATGTTGCTCCACCAGCAAGCCAAAGGTCAGACTGTAATTTAAGCAGCAGTTTGCTTGTTAAGGGTAGAACACTCCCCAGTTTCATCTTGCAAGCAAGGAGAAAATCAATCCGTTAGCAGTCTTCAAATGGAAAGTTTAAGTCAGGACAAAAAAAAAGTAAACTTGCTTCGCTTTTCTATTTTTTTCCTGATTGGTCAGCAGACAGCTTTTGTAATTGTTCCATTGCCAGGGTAAGTTTTTCGAATGTTAACTCTGTCTTTTTTCTCTCCTTTATCTCATGTTATACGGAAATCCGTGAAATTAAACGTATGCTTAGACCCCAGAAAGCTCATGAGCAATAACTATATAGATGCTGGTTTTAATCGGTCCAAAGTTCAAGAACAACCCAAATGGTCTGAATTCATAAACAGGACCCCTGATTGTCCACATACAAACATTAACTTTGTATCAAACCACTTGATTTGATTAAGGATCCATGGACCTGTGGAAAACACAGCCAGAATTTCAAAACAACACTTTGTGAGGTTTAGAGGGAAATAGCTTAGGACTCTGAGACCCTGCTTTGTTTTTAAGTTTTGAATTGACTTAGTTTTCAAGTTGTGTCTTTTGAACAATAAAAGCTCTGACTCTCATTCCCCCGTTAGAAGCATTCTCCCTTTGGCTCGCATGTTTTGTTGCTGCTGCAACTGCCATGTTATTGTCTTAATATACTATTAATCTGGCTTCATTTGTCAACTTGGTATTTAGCAATTTTATAATATGATTTTAAGTTTTCTGACCTAAAATATAAAAATTATACATGCTCATTGCAAAAAAAGAAAAAAAATTAACCATTCAGAAAAGTCAACCCCCAAACAGCAAATTTTATGTTGCACTCTGTCACATTTTAACCCCTCACCATGGCAATAGCCTCCTACCCAGGCTCCCTGCTCCCTTGCAGAACCTTGACTTTCTATTCCGCATACAACAGTCAGATCCCATTTAAATATGGCTTCATGCTCAGAACACTCCCGTGGTTTCCCAGGCATTTAGATGGAATGTAATGCCCTTCCTATTACCCACAAATCCTTGTATAAATAGCCCCTTGTTACTTACCTTCTTTATCCTACTCCTGCCTTAAGCATCTCTGTGCATTTCCTTAGAGCTCACCTCACTTTCCTGCCCCAGGGTCTTTGCACTTGCTAACCCCTGGCCAGGAAGTTCTCCCCACAGATATTTGCTTATCCCTTCTCATTCAGATCCCTGTAGAAAGAGGCTCCCTCCTCTAAAGCAGCAATCCCCATCGCTCCCTAAGCCCCATAGCTTGCTTAACGTTTCCCCAGCATTCATTATTGGTACTGCATTTTATATCTGTTTGTTATTTGCCTCTCTCCTAGAATATCAATTCTACAAGGGCAGCACTTGTTTACAATTGTATTCCCAGCACTGGACTAGACATCACCTGACAAGGAGTAGGCATTAAATATTTAATGGATGAAACTCACTCCACAAAAGTAACCATGGGGAATGCATTAATATGTATCCCTTTAGAAATTTTCTACATGCACACAAACTGCATTTCAGAAATAAATGTATACAATGACATTGCTTTCAGAATCTCAGTGTGTATGTGCATGTATTTTCAAATACTCTCTTTATGTAGACTTCTCGGAGCATAAATTCCCAAGTCCTCCTCTGGCCATTTCAGACTAAGCCTTCTATCTCAGCCCTTAATCCAACCTTTTACTTTCCAGCTTCCTTAGACCTAATCCAACTCCCTTTGCTATCCAACTTCATCAATATTCATTGCTTCTTCTCTAAGGACCTGTCGATATGTATACATCTTTCTTTCAAGACAAAAAAATATATTTCCCCACAAAACGCTTATATCTGCTGTTTTTTAATTTTATTTATTCATTTTAAATCATAGCTGTGTGCATTAATGCAATCATGGGGCACAGTGCACTGGTTTTATATACAATTTGAAATATTTTCATCAAACTGGTTAGCAAAGCCTTCACAGCATTTCTTAGTTATTGTGTTAAGACATTTATATTCTACACCTAGTAAATTTCACATGTACCCTTGTAAGATGCACCTGCACCGTATGTGTGGTCCCACCAATTACCCTCTCTCTACCCTCCCTCTTCCCTCCCCTCTCTCTCCCCTTTCCCCTTATTCTTGGGCTGTAATTGGGTTATAGCTCTCATAAGAAAGCTATAAATTAGTTTCATAGTAAGGCTGAGTACATTGGATATTTTTTGTTCCATTCTTTTATACCTGCTATTTTATCACTTTTCTCCCTATACTACAAAATTCTGAAAAAGGGGTAGTATACATTTTTGGTCTCCACTTTCCCACAGTTCATTTGTTCTAAATGTCACTCTCAAATCTACTTTCTAATCGGAGGATTCTAATAAAAGATTTTTCTAAGCTCATCAGCTATTTTCTAATTACTAAACCCCAAAGTATAATTTCCTGAACCTCTGCTGAGCACCTGGTAATACTCACTCTTAAGCACTGTACTGTGGCCTCACAGCACTGGACTATGGAATAGCCATACCACAGACAGAGCCTTAGCCATATCCACCTCTTTGCAATGAATGCTGAGTTTTCTCTTGGTTCCTTTATTTTTTTTTTTATTTTTACTTTGTATTTGTAATTATTAGGTGTACATAATCATTGAATGTGTTTATAGTGTGCATGTGATGCTTCTATATGGGCATACTATGTGAATTAATTCAATCAGGGTAATTGAATTACCTCAAGTGTGTATTATTTCTCTGTATTAGGAACATTCCAATGCCACTGTTTTACTCATTACCCTAACTTATTTTTAACTATAGTCCCTTCATTGAGTTTTCAAATTTGTTTATTCTACCTAACTACATTTTTGCACACGTTAACCAGCCCTACTTTATCCTGTCCTCCCCACTACCCACGCCAGCCTCTGCTCGCCATCATTCTACCCTCAGTCTCCATGAGACCAATTGTTTTAATAGTTAGCTCCGGCACGTGTGTGAGAACATGTGCGACTGGCTTATTTCACTCCACATAGTGTTCTCCAGTTCCATCCGTGTTGTTGCAAATGGCAGGATTTCGTTCCTTTCCTGGCTACATAATATTCCATTGTGCATATGTCAGGTCCTTTTTATTCTTTTTCTGGAAAATTAGCAAAAGCTTTCTAATCAGTATGTCAAAAACCTTTGTCCCACTGTTCTCTGGAAGTTGAAAATGGTTCTGTTCTGTCTTATACCAAAAAGGAAAAGTTCACTGGGTACTTGAACAAAATTACATAAGTATACAGCCAAAACTCTCCCATTTCATATCAATAGCCCTATGGAGACCATCTCCCCATTCCAGATGTTTAGTTTTCTTGGAGTGTTTTTGCCCCATCCATAAAGAATGATGTCTAGTAATAATTCCAACTGTGTACCCTACCCCTTATAGCAACGGCTTCCTGCTTTGTGCCTATTGCTTGCCATTTGCTGTGGAAGTGAGTTTTATCCTCCTTCTTTTTATTATAAGTGGACCCTACTATTATACTCAGTATGCAACTGACTGTTACTGTGAATCTGAAAATACACGTTTTCACATGCATCCACTAAATCTCTTCCAAGACCTGACCCCTCTAAATCTTGGACACTTATACACACTTTTAAAAAAATTAATAATTATGGATACATAATAGTTATATATCCTTATAGGGTACCTGTGATGTTTGGATACAGGCATAGAATGTGAATTAATTAAGTCAGGATAATTGAAGTATCCATCATCTAAGGCGTTTAACATTTCTTAGTGTTTGGAACATTACAATTCTATTCTTTTAGTTATTTTAAAGTATACCCCAACTTACTGTTGTTTATAGTCATTTTGTTGTCCCAGCAAATATTATTCATTCTATCTAACGATATTTTTGCACACATTAACCACCCCCACTTTATGCCCCTCTCCTCTCTACCCTTCTCAGCCTCTGGTAACCCTCATTCTACTCTCTGCCTCCATGAGATCAATTGCTTTTAATATTTTGCTCCTACATGAATAAGAATATATGAGATTTTTTTCCTTCCTGTGCTTGGCTTATTTACCTAACATAATGTTCTCCATTTCCATCCACATTGTTGCAAATGGTAGCATTTCATTCTTTTTGTGGCTATATAATATTCCATTATTTACATGTACCACAGTTTCTTTATCCATTCATCCACTGATGAACACTTTGGTTGGTTCCAAATTTTGGCTATTATAAATAGGGCTGCAATAAACATGGGAGAGAAGGCATTTTTCAATACACTGATATCCCCTCCTCTTTGGACATATACCCTGTGGTGGGACTGCTGAGTCATAGGGTAGTTCTATGTTTAGTTTTTGAGGAACTGCCATACTCTTCTCCACAGTGGCTCCACTAAGTCTATACCTATCAACAGTGTATGAGGGTTCCCCTTTCTCCACATCCTCACCAGCATTTCTTATTACCTGCCTTTATGTTAAAAGGCATTTTAATTGGGATGAGATGATATCTCATTGCAATTATGACTTGCATTTGTCAGATTTGACTAATGGTGATGAGCACTTTTTTCATATCTGTTGGCTGTTTGTATGTCTTTGGAGAATTATCCCTTCACATCCTTTGCCCATTTTTAAATCTGATTATTTGATTTTTTTTTCTAGTGAGTTATAGCTGCTTATGTATTCTAGTTATTAATCCCTTGTTGAACAGGTAGTTTGCAAATATTTTCTCCCATCCTCTGGGTTGTCTCTTCCCTTTGCTCATTATTTCCCTGGTTGTGCAGAAGCTTTTTAGCTTTCTGTGATTTCATTTGTCCAACTTTGCTTTGGTTGCATTACTCAAGAAAGCATTCCCCAGATGAATGTCCTAAAACCCCTCCCAAATGCTTTCTTTTAGGAGTGGTGTAGTTTCAGATTTAAGTCTTTAACACATATTGATTTGATGTTTGTACATGGTGAGACGTAAGGGTCTAGTTTCTTTCTTTTGCACATAGATGCAGTTTTCTCAGAACCCTTTATTCAAGAGACCATCCTTCCCTCACTGTGGGCTCTTGTCGACTTGATTGAAGATACGTTCACTATGGATGTTCAGATTTATTTCTGAGTTCTCCATTCTGCTCTTTCTGTCTCTGTGTCTATTTTTATGCCAGTACCATACTATTTTGTATACTACAGCTCTATGGTATTAAGTCAGATAAAGTGATTCTTCCAGTTTTATTCTTATTCTCAGGATGGCTTTGGCTATTCTAGATATGTGTGGTTCCATATGAATTTTAAGATTATTTTTTCTATTTCTGTGAAGAATGTCTTTAGTATTTTAAGAGCATTTATACTGACTCTGTAGATTGCTTGGATGGATATTTTAACAACATTGATTCTTCCAGTTCATGAGCAGGGCATATCTTTCCAATTTTTTTATGTGTGTCCTCTTCCAATTACTTTGATCAATGTTTTATATTTTTCATTTTAGAGATCTTTCACTTATTTGGCTAAGTTTATTCCTAGATATTTTATTTTATTTGTAGCTATTGTGAATGGTATTATTTTTGTGGCTTCTTTTTGAGGTTTGTTTATCGTTGCATATAGAAATGCTTTTGATTTTTGTATGTTGACTTTGTATCTGCAGCTTAATGAATTTATCACTTCTTACAGATTTTTTTTGGAGCCTTGTTTTCTCTAGATATAAGATTATACCATCTGGGCAGTGCCTGTGGCTCAGTGGATAGGGCACCAGGAATTGGAGGTTGCTGTGAGCTGTGCGATGCCACAACACACTACTGAGGGTGATAAAGTGAGACTCTGTCTCTACAAAAAAAAAAAAAAAAAGATCATACCATCTGTAGGTGAGTATAATTTGACTTTTTATTCTCCATTTGACATGACCCTTCCTCTCTCCCTCCTTTCCTTCCTTCCTTTCTTTCCTTTTCTCATTCTTTCTACTGATTGCTCTAGCTAGAACTTGTACTATGTTGACTAACAGTGGTTAGAGTGGGCATCCTTGTCTTGTTCCAGTTCTGAGTGGGAATGCTTTCAATTTTTCCCCATTCAGTATTATACTTGCTGAGAGTCTCTCATATATGGCTTTCATCTTGTTTAGGTAAATTCATTATATATCTAAATTTTTTAGAGTTTTAATCATGAAGGGATGTAGAATTATGTCAAATTATTTTTCAATATCAACTGAAATGATCATGTGATTTTTTTCCTTCATTCTATTGATGCAACATATCATATTGATTGATTTGCTTATGATGAATCCCACTTGATTATGATGAATTATCTTTTTTTTTTTTTTTTTGCAGTTTTTGGCCGGGGCTGGGTTTGAACCCACTACCTCCAGTATATGAGGACAATGCCCTACCCCTTTGAGCCACAGGCGCCACATGATGAATCTTTTTAATGTGTTGTTGACTCAGTTTACACTGTTGTTGAATCAGTTTATATCTGATTTCTTCATCAGATATATTGAACTATAGTTTTCTTTCTTTGTTGTGTCTTTGGTTTTGGTTTCAGTGTGATACAGGCTTGGTAGAATGAGTTTGAGAGTCCTCCTTGCTCTTTGATTTTTGGGAACATTTTAAGTATGATTGGCATTATTTCTTCTTGAATGTTTTGTAGAACTAAGCAGTGAAGCCATAGGGTCCTGGGGTTTTCTTTGACAAGAAACTTTTTTATTGCTTCAATCTTGTTACTGGTTATTGATTTATTCAAGTTTTGGATTTCATCCTGGTTCAGTCTTGGTGGGTTTATATATCTAGGAATTTATCCATTTCTTCTAGGTTTTTTAATGTACTGATGTATATTTGCTCTTAGTAGTTTTTAGTAATCATTTAAATTTATGTAGTATCAGTTATAATGTCTGCTTTTTCCTCTTTGATTTTATTTGTTTGGATTTTCTCTCTTTTTTTCCTTAATCTGGCTAAAGGTGTGTCAACTTTATTTTTCTTTTCAAAAAACTTTTTGTTTTGTTGATCCTTCATATTTTTTGTTTTGATTTTATTTATTTCTGTTCTGATATTTATTATTTCTTTTCTTCTATTAATTTGGATTTGGTTTCCTCTTGTTTCTCTAGTTTTCTGAGAATTAACATTAGTTTGTTTATTTGAGGCTTTTCTACTTTTTTGTTGTAGGTATTTATTGCTATAATTTTCCTCTTATTACTGCTTTTACTGTATCTCATAGATTTTGATATGTTGTATTTTATTTTAATAATTTTTAAAATTTTCTTCTTAATCTCTTCATTGACCCACTGGTTATATAGGAGCATATGGTTTAATTTCCATGTGTTTGTAGATTTTCCAATGTCCCTCTTATTATTGAGTTCTAGTTTTATTCCATAGTGGTCAGAAAATTTATGTGGTATGATTTCAATATTTTTGAATTTTTGAAGATTTGTTTCATGGCCTAACATATGATATATCCTTGAGAATGATCCATGAGCTGAGGAGAAGAATGTGTATTCTGCAACTATTGGATGAAGCTCTCTGTAAATGTTTTTTGGTATATTTAGTCCACAGTGAAGATTAAGTACAATTTTTGCTGATTTTCTGCCTGAGTGATCTGTCCAATGCTGAAAATGAGTGTTGTAGATTATTGTATTGGAGTCTATCTCTCTCTTTAGTTCTGATTAATATTTGCTTTAAATATCTGGGTGCCCCAGTGTTGGAGGCATATATATTTAGAGGTGTTACCCCCTTTTGCTGAATAGAGCCCTTTATATTACATAATGATCTTCTTTGTCTCTTTTTACAATTTTTGTCCTAAAATCTATTTTATATGATAGAAGTATGGTCACTCCTGCTTTTTTCTGGTTTTCATTTCGTGGAATATCTTTTCCGTCAATTATTTTCAGTCTTCATGAATCTTTATACATACGTGAAGTGTTTCTTAAAGATAACATATAATTGGATTTTTTTAAATCCATTCAACCACTTTTTGAATCTTGACTGGCGAGTTTAGTCCATTCACATTCGGTGTGTTTTTGACAGGTAAGGACTTACTATTGGGTGTTACTATTGTTTGGTGGGTCCTCTCTATCTTGCTCACTTCTTTCTTGTCTATACTTGTTAAAAGAGATTTTCTCTGTTAGTGCATTTTATTTCTTGCTTTTTATTTTTAATATATCTGTTGTAGATATCATGATTTAAGGTTACTATGAGACTTGCATAAAACATTTTATAACCAATTATTTTAAAAATATGACAAATTCTGTTTCAAAGAAAATATACAAGCAAAGAGAAATCTAATAAAAATTCTATTTTTGAACTCCATCCTCTGTTCTTCCCCTGCTTTTTAACTGTTCATGGCTTCCATCCATATCTTTTTACACTATCTTTCCCTCAAAAAGGTATAACCTTTTTGATAGGTTTATTATTTAGTCTTCCTACTCACTTATAAGTAGTTTATACACTGCAATTACAGCAATGAAGTACTATTTGTTTACTTACTATTATCAGTGACTTATATACCTTTAGATGATTTTTTATTGTTTATTAATAGCCTTTTTGTTCAGATTGAAGAATTCCTTTCAGCATTTCTTGTAGTACAGATCCATTGTTGATGAAATTCCTCACTTTTTGTTTATGTAAGAAAATCTTTTTTTTTTCCCCTGTATATTTGAAAGAAATTTTTTACAAGATAAAATATTCTGGGGTTAAAGGTAAGGTTTTTTTCCTTTAGCACCTTGAATATTTCATGCCATTCTCTCCTTGCCTGTAAGGCTTCCACCGAGAAGTCTGTTGCCAGAAATGAAGTTCCTTTATCTGTTACTTTTTTCTTATTTCCTTTGGACCCTTGCTTTATGGGTGACCTTCAGGACCTTGATTATTAAATGTCTTGAGATAGTTTTGTTTGTGTTAAATCTGCTTGGTGTCCTGTGACTTTCTTGTACCTGAATATTGACATCTTTCTCTAGGTTTGGAAAGTTCTCTGATATTATTTCTTTAAAAAAACCTTCTATGCCAGTCTCTCTTTTCTGCCTTTTCAAGGCTAATAACACCTTTTTGAGGGCATTTTCTAGATCTTTAGGTATGTTTTATTCTTTTTCATTCCTTATCTTTGTTTTTTTCTCTCTCTCATCATCGTGTATTTTCAAATATCCTGTCTTTACGTTTTTTAATTCTTTCTTCTGCTTGATCAATTCTTCTGTTGAAAGACTGTGATGCATTTCTCAGTTTGTCAGTTGAATTCTTAAGTGCCATAATTTCTACTTGATTTTTTAAAATTATTTCAATCTCTTTGTTAAATTTCTCTGACAGCCTTCCGAATTCCTTCTCTGAGTTGTCTTGACATTCATTGAGCTTCTTCAGGACAGCTATTTCAAATTCTTTGTTTTAAAAATTATATATCTCCATCATTCCAAGATTGGTCACTGGTCTCTGATTTAGTTTGATTGGTGAGGTCATGTTTTCCTGAGTGTTCTTAATGCTTGTGGATGTTTGATAATGTCTGGACAATGAAGAGCTAGGTATTTAGTTTAATCTTCACAATCTGAACTTGTTAGAACCTGTCCTTCTTGAGACAGTGTTTCAGATATGTAAAGGGAGTTGAGCTGTGAGCTAAGTCTTTGGTTACTGCAGGCATATCAGTACTGGGAGTGCCCCAAGCCCAGTAATGCTGTGACTCTTACAGACTCCTAATGGTGCCACCTTGGTGGATTTGGGTAAGAAGGGGGAGAGTTCTTTAAATTACCAAGCAAAGTCTCTCTCTCACTCTCTCCCTTCACTCTCTGTGCTGGGCTGCTGGAGTTCAGGGAGGAGTGACCTGGGCAGTCCCTCATGGTCTCCAACACCAGGTTACACTGAAACCAGCCCAGTTTCATCCAAAGCCCTTGCTGACTATTGTTTGGCTACATGAGATGTTTATTTAAAGTCCAAGAGCTCTTTAGTCAGTATATGGCAAATCCTGCCAGGACTGGGTCTTTTCCTTCAGGGCAGCAGGTTTATTACTGGCCCAGAAATGCCATCCCAGGCACTGAGCCCTGGATGCAGGAGCTTCAGGAGTCTGCTTGATATTTAACTTTATGGTGACAGAGCTGCTGCCCAAAATGCAAAAGAAAGTCCTCTGAGCTCTTCCTTTTCCTTTCCCCAAGTAGAATTCCCCAAGATAATCCTTGAGCCACACTGACTGAAGTCAGTGGTAAGGGGTGGGAGCTCATCCAGAATCCACTGGCTCTGAGCTAGCACAACTGTAGGAATTGCCCAAAGACTGCAGCCTTTGTAGCCTGACTGCCTTATGTATTGAGTCCAGGGCCCAGGTAGAACAGATTTTGGGATGGAGGATTGCTCTCTGACAGGCTGTTCCAGGTACTCCCTCTGTGGGTACTGGCAGATGTCTGTCCAGTACTGTACTGTGTTCCCCTGTACCAGGGTGGCCCTAAGTTTAAATGCAAAGTCCTATCATTGCTTCACTCTCCCTCCTGCAGTCACACAGATTCTGTCTCCACTGGGCACACTGGCAAGGCAAGGGGGACATAGGCAATGCAAGACTGTCTTTTCTGCCCTCTTAAGTGCCTCTTTCCTTGATATAACTCAGAACCTGGAAGTATGATCACTCAGTTGATTTTTGGTTCTTCTAAAAATGCTTACTCCTGTGAACAGTGTTGAATTTGGTGTTCATGTGGGGGGATAATTATTAGACATTTCTATTTGGACGTCTTGCTTGCCCTCCCTTGCACATTTATGAAACTCCAGCTACTCTGTATGTTTCTTGACTGTGTGGAACTCATCTGTCTTATTATGGTTGTATTTCATTGGCATAGTTAATACCTGGCCCTTAAAAGATGCTAGCTAGATAGTTCTAATCAAATAAATAGAGGAATGAACGAATTAAAGCCAATCTGCTGTATTTCGGTTTGAATTTTGTTTCCATTTTCAGCCCCCACCTAAAAGCAGCACCTCATTCTCAGTTGACTAAGTTTCTGCGGGTTTCTGGCTTACTGTCCTTTCCTCACCTGATTCCTCTTTTCCTTTCTTCAACTCCATGTACCCCCATTCGCAAGACAGACCAGGCCCGGGCCCAGGCTGTGGCATGTGTGGGGTGGTTTGCTCTGCCTGCTCTTCTGTAGCCATGTGAGAACACGGCCTGTGGTAAGCACCAGGAGGCCTTTTGTTTTATTTCTACTTTTATTTCCTGCTGCAGCGTGGTCAGCTTCATCCTTATAACTCCTCTAACACTGTTTAAATGATGTTTATTAATCAGGTTGGTAACAGTTACGAAGAGGAGCACCTATTATACCTTTTGCACCTATTGGGGACATAGGCAAAGGGATATTGTCTCGGGTTATGAGTGGAAATGTATAGTGTTACAACGATGGAAAGCAACCTCACAGCATTAATTCAAATTAAAACACTTATGTCTCAGCGCCTGTAGCTCAGTGGTAAGGGCGCCAGCCACATACACCAGATCTGGCGGCTTTGAACTCTTCCTAGGCTTGCCAAACAACGATGACAACTACAACCAAAAAATAGCTGGATGTGGTGGCGGGCGCCTGTAGTCCCAGCTACTTGGGAGGCTGAGGCAAGAGAATCACTTAAGCCTTAGAGTTTGAGGTTGAGCTGTGACGCCACAGCATTCTACCCAGGGTGACTTAGTGAGACTCTGTCTCAAAAAAAAAAAAAAAAAAATATATATATATATATATAAACACTTATATTCTTCAACCAGCAGTTCCACTATGGAAATCACTGCCTAGAAATAAAAATGGCAATATGCACAGTCTCTATGAAGGGTATTTATTCCAACATTCTTATAATGATTTAGGAAACCAGAAAAAAATGCCTATTAAAACAAAACTAATTTGACACATGATTGCACATCCACATTACAGGAGAGCCGTGAGTTCATGCTGTAACAGGTTACTTGAATGAGAGAATAAGGATGTAGAAAAGCTTATGAATAAGGATAGTGCTTCTATAAGACAAAATGATTACCAACTGTTCCATATTTATGCATATTCTTTACAGAATTATATGAATTCAGAGACATATACAGATAAGCACTTATCAGCAGTAAATATTGAAACATGGGCTACCTGGGGTATGAATGGAATTGAGGACATTAGCACTGATGAGAGTGAAGGAGGAAAGAGAAGGAAAGGAGAAAGCCAAACAAACAAAAATACCACCTTTTAAAAAGCATATAAATGTTCACATTCATCCATTTCTATAAAAATAACAGGAAACACTTAAATAGTTCTTAACCTATGCCAAGCATGACTCTGCTTCTGGACATATTCTTTAATCTTCCATCAACTTCATGAGCTGGATACTCTCACACACCCCCATCTTGGCAGATGATAAAACTTAAGCACAGAGAAATTAAGATAGTAGCTAAAGTCACACAGATACAGTGTGGCAATCTGTGTTTAAATCCAGACAGTCTGGCTCTATAAACCACACTCTTAACCCTATGCTTTGCTGCCCCTTAGGACAGGTGTAGTGAATGAAGAAAAGAAATACGAAGTAATTCTTAAAGACCTACACATAAATTGGTAACTAACAGGATAGCCTTGCTTTTAAATCGTGCATTTTACTAAACAAGACTAATCTACTTTAGTTACAGCTAACTGCATTTATTTTTAAAAACATTTTAGATTTAACAGTATGTAATGTGTGCTAATAGTACACTTCTATTCACAATCTATTCTGAGAGCATTAAATCTTCCTGACTCATGTCAGCTATGCCTAAACTGATCTGTCTTAATAGTCACCAAAAAACTAAGCATCAAGGATCTTATTTCAAGAACTGTTGATAGAAGAAATTAACTACTTGCTGTACATGCTTTTTAGATATTATTCTCTTCCTCAGTGAAATAAGAATTATCTAAAAGGTCTTTGGGGGCAGAATGAAAGAAATTTTCTTTGATTAGTGCAAAGAGACTACAGTACCGCAGATTACTGCCCTTTATTTGGTGAGGGAGCAACTGAGGTACAGGAGACAGTACTCTTTGAAATTAAAATTAGTAAACACAAAATGGAGGTAATTGGTCATTAACTGGCTTATTACAAAAAAGGAGGTGAGTCTTGGGGTCCATGTTCAAACTAGACTCCGCAGTTTACTAGGTTGGGCCTGTGGTTTTCCCCTGGAGAACTTCCCTACTAAGTGACACAGCTGAAGTTCTCAGTCAGTTAAGAAACCTTCAGAGCTTTAACTTTTCCTCCTAAGTTCACTTAAGCAGCAGTTTCTTCTTGACCTGAGCAAGTTACTGATTCGGCTCATGTTGGGAGACATTTCTTCCACTGTAAATGCATCCTGTGACATCGTGGTTTCCAAATCGTCTGTGTGTGTGTGTGTGTGTGTGTGTGGTTGGCCTGAATTTGCCCTCCGAAGTTTAGTCACCTCAGAGAAAGCTGCTAAAATGGACTTGCTGAGAGGAGGAAACCTTATTCCTATGTCACCTCCCAGGCCGTGCCCTGTGTCTAGCCTTCCTCCCTCAATTTGACATCTGTGAACTGCAATGCCTCTCAGCAAAAGGCCTCTGACCATGGGACTGTCTGTCTTTAAAGATACATCTTGATCTTGACATACATCAGAATGCATATTTGGGCTTTAGAAGAGTGATGCCTAAGGTGATTCTAAATGATGGGATGGAAGAGGGACAAAATGAAAGATTCTTTCGTTCTTAAATAGATTGAGTATGCATTTGAATGCCTAGAGGGGAACTCTGATTGACAGAGGAGATATAGATTGGGACAGAGGTTAAAGGTGGACAGAGAGGTTTCAGAATTGTCAATGTAGTCATTGTCACTAAAGCATTCAGCCAAAAGAGGCCACTAAGAGATGAGAAGAAAGAGAAGGAAGCTCGCAGGTCAAGGACAGACTCTTTTGAAAGAAGTAGGAAGATTTGGTTAGAGAATGAAAGATGCATAGAAAGAAGTGGCATGGTAATGAGTGCTCCTGCTAAATAAGAATGAGCGGGATTTGCAGGGTAATTGGAAGAATGGATGGATTGACGTTAGGAGAAAATCAATGGCTTTTAATTAATACCACCCCAAAGAGTAAGGATAATGGGGGCAGAGAAGTGCATGATTATACAAAATAAGGTCAATCTTGGGGAGAATAAATTATAGTTCCATAGATGGTCAGGAGTCCTGTGCTATTTAAAAAACAACAACAAAAATCTAACTATTGAGTTTGTGAATAAGAGCACATATAAGCACAGAACAGGAGCTGTTCACATCAAACCAATGGTCTGTCTGCATAAATAAAGTAGCCATCATTACTCAGACCTAGAACAATGGAGAGGTGCTGCTTACATCTGTGATGCAAAGGTCAAGTCCCCGAAAGGCTCCTCGAATCAGGGACATTTACTACAGTCTGGCCCTGTTCCATCTGTTACAGCTTTATTCTGTATACTAAGTTTCTTTTACAAGTGTAAATAACACATCTAAAATTCCCAGTTTAAAATTCCATAGAACAAAAACATATTAAAATGCAAAATTTTAAAAAGAGAAAGGTTTATCCTATTTAAAAAGATAATAATCATTGATGGGAGCTGTTTATTTAAAAAAAAAACCTTTCACATATGTAAAGGGAAGAACATTAATTATCTCTTCATGGAAGGGCAGAGTAACAAAGGGTAAAATAAATAGAAAAGGAAAACTCAGGTTTGAGCATTAACTATCGTATTAAGCTAGCAATTTAGGCACTCAGATATGGAGTGAATACGAGGATATTGGACCTGATGGACTTGGTGGAACCACCACACAGCAGAACAAGGAAAGCAGGAGGAGGAATGTGGCATTGCCTCCAGATCATGTAGTGTTTTCCTGCTCTATCATCAAAAAAGACAAGAAGATCAAACTCCCAGAAAGGACACCATCAAGTAGAAAAGGCAGACTCCCAATGTGTTTAGTAACTTTTCCATATTTTGTGTGTTTTGAAGCAAAGTGTTGGGGACATTTAGAAAAGTTAATATTTAAAATTATAGCACCACTAAACTGACTTAAAGACCTATCGAAACTATTAAACTTTAGAAAGTATTTAGACATGATCAAGATTAGGCAAGCTTAATTGATGGTAAGGGAAATGGTATTTATTTTGTGCCTGGTTAATATATTGCTTTACGATTCACTCCTGATTAGCCATAACCTAATCAGTATTCTATTTAGGACAGTAAACAGTCTGAAGAAGTGTTATAATATTTCTATTAGCATTTTGACAGCATGCTATTGGGTAAAGAAGTTCTCACTTTGCTAAATGTCCCTTCTACCACAGCATTCGCACTGCCAATACTACCTGGTGACAGTTTACAAATTTTAGGCATAGATTTTCTGGAATAAGTAACCAAGTAACAAGGACTAAATTCAGGAATATCTAATGTCAAAAGGCATATGCTACCATGTAACCGTTGAAGAAAACCTAGAAAAAACCAACTCCAGGCAGTGCCTGTGGCTCAAAGGAATAGGGTGCCGGCCCCATTTACGAGAGGCAGTGGGTTCAAACCCAGCCCAAGCCAAAAACTACAAAAAAAAAACAAAAACAAAAACAAAAACAAAACAACTCTGCACAGACTTTACTCATCCAAAGTATTTTCTATTGTTGTAAGAAAATATGGTCTAAAATAAGATAAAAAGAGCAAACAGAAAAATAAATTAATAATTAAGAAGTAGCATTTTTCTTACTTGCTCTCCTTACTAAATAAATTTGGAGCTGAGGATTTTGATGCTACAAGTTTATTCAAACACGCATCAGGAGCGGCACCTGTAAGGGAACTAGAGAAGGACCAGGCGTCCTCAAACTATGGCCCGCGGGCCACATGCAGCCGCCTAAGACATTTATCCAGCCTGCTGGGTGTTTTTGCCACCACTGCCTGTCCTACTTAGCAGCCAACTCATCCCGGGGCCCACAGTTCAGTCCTCCATTGGTCTGAGGGACAGTGAACTGGTCCCCTGTTTAAAAAGTCTGAGGACCCCTGGTAGGCAGAAAAACAGTGCAGGTGGGTCAGAGGCTTACTTGATCCCATAGAGAATGTGAGTCTATCAGCCCATTAACGTGCTCTGAATAGAGGGGATTGGGGCTTTGAACCCCTGCACTGAGCACTATTTAGAGGCAAGGTATTCCTGGGGAGGGACAGCGAGTTAGCTCTCTCTGGACCTAAGGCATTTCATGAGTCCTAGAGGGACTCAGAAGTGAACAGTCAGCAGACATTACTCCTCTCAGCTAGGGAAGTGAATGCCTCAATCATGAAAAGGGAGACCTGGGTGACAGACCCCCCCAACATTGACTTAGTCTACCCTTGGATCTACTTGATGTATAAAAGTCCAGTGCTTCTTGGAATCACTCCTCAAAGATTCACCTTGTTTTGTTTTCCTACCGATTCTTACCAGAAGTTTATTAGAATGAAATAGATCCTCTGCTTCTGCTACAGCTATACCATAACTGGTTCACATTATCTCCCTCCTGTACTATCCATTCTGGATTCCCCTCACCTTTGACCAACACCTTGCCTGGCCGAAGGTGGCTAAGCTCATGGGGTGATGCAGCCTTGATCCCTGGGCAGTCTGGGATCCTCTGTCGTCAGTGTGGCTGCTTCATTCTCCAATTACCCTCAGGATTGGTTGGGGGATACCCTGAGATGTCCCTGCAGTTTACTTACATATCCCTTCTTCCCCGCTTTAGCAACAGTGGTTCTTCCTCTTCCTGATAAGCAGAGTCTGGTGCCTCTGCCAGGATTCTCTTCCCTGCAGGCCTTTTAGTATGATGGCTTTGAATGACAGGTGGCAGCCTTGCTTAAAGTTTAACAGAACTGTAGATGCATATTCTAGTAGAGGTTCACTCTCTGGGAACCAGGATCTTCTTCTTGGAGCATAATTCCAGGGACATGGGTGGAAAACATGAAGTACCCAAATATGTCTCCAAGACTGGTGGTAAACCATTCCATGCCTACTTCCAACTCTTGGCTCCTGGACTCATATATTCTACCTACTAGAAACACAGCATAATGTCATGCTCTGTCCTGATGCATTACAGGCCATCATCTCATCACAATTGTGCACTCAAATGGTAGTCACTTTACTCTGCCAGTCAAGTGTTTCCTCATTGATGTGGTATATAATGCACCTATAGGTCCCATGGTTATGTGCCTATTATTCTACTTCCTTTTTTTTTTTTTTATAATTATAACTTCCTTTTCTTAATGTGGGTTCCTTGATCTTCCAGTGCAACATTCTTCCCATATTGGTAGAAGAAATACTCAGTAAGTCCTTAATTAGTGATGGTGACTGAGGCCTTATGGAGAATAAATACAAACCTATGCTTAGAATATATCTTAATTCCTGTAGAGATGAAACACTTCCCCTTCCAAGATGGAAGAGGTCCAGGATAATCAGCTTTCCATTAATGGACTGGTTGGTCTCTTGAATGGGTGATGCCATATGAGGGGCTCTGAGTTACTGAGCTATAGAGCATTTGGCAATAGGACTAATTAGGTCAGTATAAATGAGTGGAGACTCATACTCCTGGACCCATGCTGGGTCCTTTTGTCTACTTGCTGGTGTAGTAGCTCTTCAGTAGTGGATTCTTGGTCTCTGATTGGTCTCATAATATGACATAAAGTGTTTTGTTCTTTTTTTTTTACAGTTTTTGGGCAGGGCTGCGTTTGAACCCACCACCTCCAGTATATGGGGCCAGTGCCCTACTCCTTTGAGACACAGGTGCCGTTCCACAAAGATCTTATATATCTTTTTATTTTCCATAGACCCATGTATATGCCCCTTTCTTGGACTTTTTTGACCCCCAATCGTCCCCTTATGAGGCTTCTGATAAACAACAATTTCAATACAAGATTTGATAAGGACAAACCATATGCAAACACAGAGAAGGCACGGAAGCTCTGTGCAACCCTACACTCATACCTTGCCCTGTGAATATCTTCCATTTGGCTGTTCTAAGTTGTATCCTTTATATAAAACCAGTAATAGTAAGTAAAGAAAGTTTCTGAGTTCTGTAAGTCAATATACTAAATGATTAATCCTGGGCAGAAGGCTGTGGGAACCACCTGAATTTATAGCCCGGCAGTGAAAAGTATAGGTGATAACCCTACACTAACCAGAGGCATCAGAAAAGAGGGCAGTGTTGCTAGCGTAAGTCCTTAATTTGTAGCATTTTATATGAGTTCTAGATAGGTAGTGATGGAACTAAACTGAATTATAACACACAGATGTCAGGAAATTGGAGAAGCCGTATTGTAAAAGACATCATGCATTTGGTGTTACAAGTATTGTGAGTAAAAACAGTTCATTCTTACTATCAGAGATGATGTCATACTTATATAGTGACTTCCATTAAAAAAAGTTACAGACTGAAATTTTCTCAACTTCTTGCCATGAATCCTCCTTCTCACACGATATTATATATAAGGCTGTTACTTCAGTTGTATAACGCCAGTCTTTCAGCCTGTGACCCTTGCTTATCCCCTTGAAAGTTCTCAGAAACTTTATACTAATGATGTCTTTTCTTTCTTGCACTTGTGTTTTCTCTCTTTCTTTCTCTTCCTCCACTAAAACTTCACAATAAGCAAATTAGCATGGATAAACTTATACACACAAACACACATCTACCACCTCACTTCCTCTCTCAGATAGTAACTCCTCATAGATGAACTTTTTACAGAAGTGTTACTTATTCTGCACTAGCTGATTCTATTTCTTCATCTTATATTGACTCTTTGAGTTATACTAATATAATTTCTTCTCCTACTGCATAAATGGCTCTTGCTTATATAACCAAAGATTTCTATGTTGCTGAATCATGTTTCATGAACTTATAGCAAAACTTTTCCCTGTTAACTAATTCCTACCTCTCTGGCTTTTATAGAATTATGAACTCTTGATCTTTCTCTTTCTTCTCTGATCACTCCTTGGTCTTCACCCAAAATTTAAATGCTGGAAATCTCAAAATTTAATCCTAGTCCCTTTTCTCATGCTTTTTACTATGTCCTTAAGTGAGCCCATTGTCACAACTAAGATAGCTGTTGCTGCATAAAACACAATGATAAAAGATCCATGACATACATCTTACATGTGCATCTCTAGGTCAGTCACAGGTTCAACTAATCTCAACTTGACTTGGCTTGGCCTTCCTGCAAGTTTCAAGTTAGGACCAGATATGGTCATCTTTTTTATGCTCTTGGACCAGTAGCTCACCAAGGTTAATAAAAAGCTAGAGTGAAATAAGAAAAGCCCTATTGTGTAGCACATCACAAGACTCTGATTATGTTACATTCATTAATATGCCAAAACAAGTCACATGGCAAACTCAAGGTCTAGGGGAAGGTAAGTATATTCCTTTCTTGGAAGCTAGAAAGTAGGAAGGAGCTACTTTGTTAACAGTGATCTAGTATTCTTACATTGGTCATATGCTTAACTGATGACTCTATATTATCAGTTTGAAATTTCCTCTTAATTCTTGACCTATATATACAGCTGTCTACTTAATATTTCTAATGGTTTTTCACAGATACTTCAATGTTAACATATTCCAAACTCATCATCTTTTTGTAAGATCTCATCTTCTTTAATATTTCTCTAGGTAAATGAATAGCACCATCATTCACCAAGTTGCATGAGCCAAGGAACTAGAAGCATCCTCAGCCAACACATTTTTCTCTTTAGCTACTCCCTGGAAAATACAATTAATCAACAATTGACATCCATTTTAACCCAAAATATCTTTATTTAATCACCAGATCTACACAGGGCTTCAAGCTACAATCATCCTTTAGTCAATAGTCAATACTCTCCTAACTGTTTAACACCTCATTAACTTTGTCCCCTAAAACTCAAATTCATTCTTGATAGTGCACATCGATTTTTTTTTTCTAACAGGAATTCTATTCACTGTTCTTGCCCACTGATCACAGATGCACCCCCACCCCCAACATACACACACATCCCTTCCATAACTTTACCAGGGTTCTTTTGTGCTGTCTTTCAATCCATGTTCAGCCATTGTAAACTTTCTTCTGTCTCTTGAAAGGTTACTGTTCCTTCTTGTCTCAGGGCCTTCACCCATACTATTCCATCTTTTAGAATGACTCTTTCTCCCTGGTACACCTGGCTATTTCTTCATCCTTCATAGATCATCTCAAAAGTCATTCCATCTATTATAACATTTCTTAATAGTCTCCATTTTTCCAAGACACAAAGGAAAAATTGTGACTAATATTTCTAATTAGTTTTTCACAGATATTTCAACATTAATGCATTCAGCTGGTTATATTGTTCATTGTTCTACTACATATCAGCATTTCTCCTTTGGAATTAGACCAATGAGAACAAGAATTATGTTTATTTCTATATCTCTAGTGTAGTGTCTAAATGGTCATTGGTACTTAATAAGTAATCGATGAGTATTTATTATTTAATAAGTGAAAAAAACCTAGTTTATAATTGATCTAGAGGGCATTAGTGATTAAAACTATCTGAAAGATACCTTAAAGACAATTTCTTTTCACCCTCATTCTTATCCTTAATCTTCTCTGCATCTTTCTTCCATATAATTCTAAGGAAATTCCTCAACGCCAATGTCATTAGATAATTTGGTTATACAATTAGAGTCCAGAATTCCTGTTTGTGTGCATGTGTATGTGTATGTGCTTTGGTCCATAATATCTTCAGGAAATTGAAACAGTATGTTTTCTTATAATCTAACAGCTAAAATCAATATTATAAGTCTTTGTCCTTATGCTTATGATATCCTTAGTGTAAGCAATATTGTGTGTGTGAATTAAACACAAAGTGTTTTCAATAAGGGGATGAAAAAACAAGCCACAGCTGAGAGAAAAATCTTTGTAAAAGACAAGTCTAATAAAGGACAGATCACTTAAATATATACCAAGATAAACAAGTGTTGCAGTTTCTTTTTTGTTGCTATAACAGAATAACTCAAGTGGGAAATTTATAAAGAAAATAAGTTTCTTTATCTTACAATTATGAAGGCTGGGAAGTCCAAGAAGCCTGGCAACAGCATCTGCTCAGCTTCTGCAGAGGGTGTCATGATATACTATGGCATAGCACAGAAGTGGAAGGGAAAGCACGGTCCCAAAGGCACAAAAGCACAAGGCACAACCTTGCTTTATGACAACTTGCTCTGGGGAGAACTAATCCATTCTCATGAGAGCTAAACCATCCTTGCAATGAAGACATTCATCCATCTTATAGACATAATCATTTCCTGAAAGCCCCACTGCCCTTCAATACAATTACATTGACAATTAAACTTCAATATGAGTTTTGGTGAGGACAAACCAGAGCCAAACCATAGCACAAATGAAATTTGAAATTAAAAAATACCATCTTCATTAGCATCAAAGAATGAAATACTTATGTGTGACTAACAAAATATGTATAATATCTGTATAAGGAAAATGATGAAACTCAGACTAATAAAAACAAGGAACTAAGTAAACTGGAGAAATATTTCACATTCATGGATAGTAAGATTCAGTGTTGTCACAATGCCAATTGTTCCCATTTTGATTTATAGATTCAATGCAATTCCAATCAACATCCCTGGAAGTTATTTTATGGATATCAATATGCTAATCCTAAAATTTATACAGAATGAAAAAAATTTCAAAATATTAAACAAAATAATTGGAGAAGAATAAAGGTGAAGAACTGACCCAACTTGACTCACTGTAAAGGAACAGACAAATTGAGGAAATGCTGGAGAGCCTAGAAATAGATTAATATAAAGATAGTTTACAGATCCTTGACAAAGGAGCAAGGGAAACATAATACAACAAAACAGTCTTCAACAAATGGTGCTGAAACTACTGGACATTCACGTGTAAAAAATGAGTCTAGACACAGAGCCTTACACGCTTCATAAAAAACAAATTGGGCTCAGTGCTTGTAGCTCAGTGAGTAGGGTACCAGCCACATACATGGAGGTTGGCGGCTTGGAGCCCAGCTCTGACCTGCTAAACAACAATGACAACTGCAACCAAAAGTAGCAAGGTGTTGTGGTGGGAGCCTGTAGTCCCAGGATACTTGGGAGGCTGAGGCAAGAGAATTGCTTAAGCCCAAGAGTTTGAGGTTGCTGTGAGCTATGATTCCATGGCACACTATCAAGAGCAACATAGTAAGACTCAGCCCCCCCAAAAAAAAATATATATATATTATAAATCAGAATAGATTATAGACTGTCATATAAAATATAAAACTACTCCTATAAGATAACACAGGAGAAAACCTAGATGATCTTGGGGATGGTGGTGATTTTTAGATATGACACCAAAGCCACAATCCATAAAAATAAAAATTAGTCAGCTAGACTTCATTAAACACTTTTGTTCTATAAAGTGCATGTAAAGCGAATGAGAAGACAAGCCATAAACTAGAAGAAAATATTGTAAAAGGCACTTCTGACAAAGAACTCTTACCTGAAACATACAAAGAGCTCCTAAAACTCAACAATAAGGAAGTAAAAAACCTGATTTGAAAAATGGACCAAAGACCCTAACAGGAACCTAACCAAAGAAGATACACAGACCACAAATAAACTCCTGAAAAGGTGCTCTACATCCTATGTCACCAGGGAAATGTAAATTAAAATGACAATATACCGCTCCCTAAGTACCTAGCATAATGGCTAAAATTTAGAACCTTCTGGCTAGAAGGTAGAACAACAGGTCTCTCATTTACTGCTGGTGGGAAGGCAAAATTAGACAGCCAATTAATGGTTTTGTTGTTTTTATGTTTTGTTTTTATTATTTTTAATGTTCAGAGACTGCGTCTTGCTATGCTGCCTAGGCTAGAGTGCAGTGGCTATTCACATGCACAGTCATTATGTACTGACAGCCTTGAACTCTCAGGCTCAAATGATCCTCCTGCCTCAGCCTCCCAACAAATTGGGACTACAGGCATGTGCCACTGTACCCTGTATAGCTACTTTGGAGGAGGATTGGTAGTTTCTTACAAAACTAAACTCACTCTTACCAAAAGATCCAGCAGTCACGCTCTTCACTATTTATCTGCAGGAGCTGAAAGCTTATGTCCACACCGAAACCTGCATGTGAGTGTTTATAGCAGCTTATTCATAACTGCTAAAACTTACAAGCAACAAAGATGTCCTTTGTTAGAGGAACAGACAAACTGTGGTATATTCATATAGCGGGGTATGATGGATAAATAAAAGAAGTGATGTGTGAAGCCATGAATATATGGGGAGGGACATTGAAAGCATTTTGCTAAATGAAATAAGTCCATTTTATATGACTCCATACTTTGATTTCAAGGGTATGACATTTTGGAAGAGCCAAAACTGAAAAGACAGTAAAAAAAAAAAAAAAAAAATCAGTAGTTGCTAGGGCCCTGAGAAAGAAGGAAGGGTCTAATAGCTGAAGCATAGGAAATTTTAGGGTGGTAAAATTATTCTGTATTGGAGCTACATGTCATATATTTGAAAAAACTCATAAAATGTACAACACAAAGAGTGAACACTGATATACATTATGGACTTATAATGAGTCCATATGGGCTCATCAGTTATAACACATGTCTTATATTAGATGCTAATAATGAAGGTAATATGGAAGACTCTTTGTAATTTCTGCTTAATTTTTCTGTAAACCTAAAACTGCTTTAAAAAGAAAGTATATTAACAAAAATATAGGACACAGACATACTATAAATGGTCTGTAGTTACTATAGGGAAAAAAAAAAAAGGAAATTCTTTACCTAGCATCAAGGTTGTTGTGGTCCACATGGGTTGCATAAATTATTTCTGTATTGAGCTTGAACCTTGAACAATGGATGCTAAAGCAGTCTGGAAAAAAGAAATTGTAATTAATAAGTTAGGTAAAAATAAAAGTAATACCCTTATTCTCCACTGCTGGTAAGTAAATTAAAGATAGGATGTCATGAATTTTGTCATTAATTTACTTTCAGATGATAGTTAGATTTCCTAGTAGCCATTGTTAATCAACTTTTTCTTGTCCTACTGAATTCCTTTCTAAGATGGGTGTACAGATGCTTACCAGCTGTTGCTGTGTGTCAGGAAGCAGCTTTATAACTCTGTCTCCCAATGAAATAAATAGAAAGCTTAGGTTAAAGAAGCTGCAGTTCTCCCATCAGCAGTCTGTACAGGGAACGCTATAATGGCTACCACCTGATACATGCAGAGGAAAGGCAAGAGCGAAAAATGTTCCATGCACCTCATGCCTTTCTGAAAAATGATAGCTTTCCCACAAGACATATGGAAACAACTGCTTTCCTGAATATGTAATGTCTCAGGGTACAGATGAAGCCAGTCGGCTTGACAGATAACAGCAAGGAGAGAAATATATGAACATTTCTCTTTGGGCCAAGAAGCAATAATGTGTCTTACTAGAGTTACTGCCTCTATTAAAACTAGATACAGGATATTAATTGTATTACACAGGAGTTAGGAACAAGGGCTAGAGCACGGCTCCAAAACAGCATGGAAACTGTCACTTCCCAGTTTAGCCTTCTCTAATTAAGTCCCACTGGGGTCTCCTGTTCATTTCAGTAATGTGTACTTCTCAGGATAAATGATATTTAATGCATAAAAAAATTCCTCCCTCTAAATTGGTCACCAATTTAAATTCTAACTAGGTGGCAGTGACCACAAATTGTTGCACACACCTGCACCGTGTTTGTTTACCAGTATACAACTGTGAGTGAAAGGCTTCTCTCTGCTTCTTCAAAGCAGACCATCACCATGTGAGCCTGTTTGAGACCTAACTAAGCCAGACCCAAGGCCAGCTGTATGGAGCAGCAGAGAAAGTTGAGTCTGGAAAGAATCAACAACGGGAGAGTGGTTTGCTGGCCCTTTTCGTAGTTCTCAGTTTAGCTGATTTGAGGGAGTCTCCTTTCTTTGGAATTTTTAAGTAAGAGCAGTATCTTTTTTCTTTCAGGGTTCACAGAACCTTGAAGAGAGAACACACATGTTCAAACTGTGTTGGTGTCTCTGCCTGGCTAGGCCCCTTCACTCTTGCATTTCTCCACCTTTTGACGTGAATCTTGCTCTCTTTTTCTCAGTGCTCAAACACCATTCAATACTTCATCCTTTCTCTTTTTCTGGACTTTCTCTGACCTTATTACATTTCTAAACACAGGAAACAAAACCATGCCTCGAATTGAAAACCAAATAACATATGTGCAGTAGATATTTTGTTGGTTTTTCAAATCTTGAGGTCCCAAAGGTAGAAATTATACTTTATAATAAAAATAAATCTGAGAATCTAGATACATAACTAAAGTTAACTAACCAGATGATAAAGAAAGGCTGCCAGCTCTCATTAAACAATCTGCCAACACTGACTTAATACCTGAGAGGTGTAATGTGGGGCCACACCTGCCTTGAACCATCAGTGAATTGCTGATCTAGAAGGAAAAGTTGCACACCCCATTCACCTGACCATTTCCATTCCCCAGCCTTACGTACTTCCCTGGTCTACTATTAATAAAACAAGTGAGCCCTAGGAGTACATCTATTTTACTATGCTACTATTCCATAGGGTGGTGTCCTAGGTTAATAAAGCCTCATTAACAATTGCTTGCAGAGCCCCTCAAGCTTTCCAAGAATTCATTTTACAATAATAGAAAGAACATACTCCCCCCCCCCCACATATTCAATTTCAAATGCCCTAAAGCAACGAATAGGAATTTGGAAACACAGAAAGATATGTGCTATCTTTTTGCAATGTCAAAAACACAATCCTTCCAGGGGTCACTGTTAGTTACTGAATAACCTACGTGGGATTAAAAGTGCATATTATTTTCTTCTTTCTCTAGTGGAGCACATTATTGTAGCACACAGCTGATGGGAAGTGTCTTATGCTTTTGCCCTGGATTTTCCGAACTTAATACAAAGGTAGCAAGACATTTCTCTCAAAGCCTCCAAATACAAACACGAAATGGTTGTTGTGCCCCCATGTTATTGTGGCCATTAATTTAATGCTGGTACCGAATTTGTCAGAATGAATACAACACATATTTGCTGGGCACGTTTGAAACTTTTCACTCAAAGAAGTTGATTATTAACACATGTTGTCTCAATAATTAAGAGGTAACTAGGTCATTAAGAACTCATTAATCTTTAGACTTTTTTTATCCCATGGGATCATATAAGAAGTTAAAGCAGGTAGAGAGAAACATGCTTTGCTTTTCCATAGAAATGAAATAAAAGACTTTTTTATGATAATAGGCATGGAATGTGGACCCCATTCAGTTTGTATTTCAGTTGCAGAACTACTTTACAGCATCTCTTATTCTGCTTAAAAAGAACTCATGTCTACTAACCCTGGTCTAGATGTCTCTGTTCAGTATGTAGTAGGGTGGCAAACAAATTATCATTTCCACCTTAGTTTCGTCTGTATTTGTGTAGCACAAACATCCTGTATTCCTGGTCAACTCTTTGTCATTCTCACTTGTATGCCTTATTACTTACTCTTCCCTGTTTTATGGAATTCCTTTCTTTCCATCAATATGTACTTTTTAATCCTTTGGGCTATTTCAGCTTCTTCTCCATGACAGTCATGACAAGACCATTACATTGCTTTAAAATATAAAATCTTATTTTCTGAAGCGTTGCACAACTATGAGTTCAAGGTTTCTTAGCATCAAGACCAAAGACTTTTCTTTTGTCAAATACTGAGTACCAAGTGATCCTTTCTTTTACTTAGCTGAGAATTTCCGAATCTTGCTAAAGGCTGAAAATCATTTCAGGCCAGGCAGTATGGTAAAAAGAAAACCTCACAAGATTTTTCTGTAAAATGCTTTTAATGAAATAATGATCTTGGAAGATGTGAGCCTGACAGCTCCAGAGACAGAGATATTCTGATTAGCCAAAGGGCGAGCACAGCGTGGGTCAACAGCAGGACACCAGCCTCCTCTTTTGGCTTGGAGCAAATCGGCCTGAGTGAAAGCACAGGCTGCCTCCTCACCCCATCTGCTGAGCCCAGGCAGCACAGCCCCGATTAGTACCAGCTGTGAGAGTGAGTGTTCTGATGGAAAAATGGTTCAACTCGAAGCTGAACCAACTCCCCAGCCTGCTGCCAGAAAGCACTATTAGGCTATAAAATCTCCGTGTTCTCACCACCCTAATCAAGCCCAAATCAAAGACATACCCAGCAGCACATTACTTACTCCTTTGTCATCTTTTTTGCCCAACATCAATAATAAAACTGCAAATCAAGCCTGCCCAGTGTGCTATTTTGATTAAAACAAGGAAACCTTTCCCCTTATACTTCATAGTGCAAATCCGAGTTTTGAAGGAGACAAATGTTTAAATTTTCTCGGATAAGCAGGCATGATCTTATAAAGATTAGTAAGAAATCAGCTGTATCTTCTTTGCCTTTTCTTTGTACAGCCAAAGGGGGCCCAGTCGCTGTCTGTGGCAAGCACATCACATCCTGGCTTGTAAACTTTCTTACTCTGTAAGCCTGTCTTTCCCTCCCTCAGTAAACTTTGTTTCATGCTTGACTGAAAAAGAGAGAAAGGAAGGAAGAAAGGAAGGAAGGAAGGAAGGAAGGAAGGAAGGAAGGAAGGAAGGAATCAGTGGCGATGCCTGGTTTTTTCTTGGTTCACGCATTAGATAGTGGTCTCTGGAAAGTAATTTTTATAGGAAATGTTAGTTAAAAAAATTATTAAAGCCCTTATATCACATTACCTCCATTGCTGAACTTTCATGAAAAGCCAACAGAAAGACGTACAGTGACAGTCAAATATGAGAGCACTATCCTAATATGATCTCATTTCAATTGAAACCTAAGGCTGTATCAGGATGGTTAACAGTAACTTCAGTGTACATGAAAATGCAAACCATGTAAATAAATCCAAAACTTCATCGTAAATGTATTCTTCAAATTAACCTTCCCTTCGCTAACCCCACTACCCTGTCCCGCCATGACAAAAGAAGTCCACAGGCACTCTGACACCAACCAACCCGAGTGTAAATGTAAGGGAGGAGAGTCAGGATAGGAATGGCATGGTTATTCCCAATTTTGTATCAACATGTTACCATGTTAACAAAATTTTAATGTTTCTCTCAAGGCCATGGAAGGGTCTGATGTTGGAGAAGGCTCTGAAACTTAAACTTCTTTAGCTGTATAGTAGATTTGCTTATGATTTTATGAGATAGTTAGATGTTTTGTACTGAAGGAATTCCTTGAAATTTTAATCCAAATATGACCAATCTATGAACTTTGGAAGAATGCTAAGCAATCTAACTGATAGGAACTCATCTAAATTATCTGCAAAATTTGAATTGGTAAACTCAGCGCCTGTGGCTCAAGTGGCTAAGGTGCCAGCCACATACACCTAAAGTGGCGGGTTCAACTCCAGCCTGGACCCACCAAAAACAACAATGATGGCTGCAACCAAAAAATAGCCAGGCGTTGTGGTGGGCACCTGTGGTCCCAGCTACTTGGGAGGCTGAGGCAGGAGACTCACTTGAGCCTAGGAGTTGGAGGTTGCTGTGAGCTATGATGCCATGGTACTCGGCCCAGGGGGATAGCTTGCGGCTCTGTTTCAAAAAAAAAAAAAAATTTGAATTGGTGCAAGCAATGACATGAAGGACATAAAGAGTAAATTTCTCAGGCCATTTCTGACCTTAACAGAAGGAACTTGAGAAGTCCCCTCCCATTAGCATGTGGGCAAAGCCAAGCTGGCCTGTAACTAGAAAACTAGATAGATCTTCTGGGGCAACTTGTAGGAAAGTCATAGGAGAAGGTATGCAGAATAAGCCAGATTTTCCCAGTGGAGAGTCATCAGCATTTAGAATGTAGGAGTTCGTAGATGCCCTGGAGGATAAAGCAGCAATCTAGAGGTCTCAGAAACCCTCTGAGGCCTCTAGAGTGAATTGTCTGCATTTGGGCAGCACAAAATTGCCTGGGATCAGTTGAGTTTGTTAGAAGAGCCAAGAATAATTGGAAGCTCAAAGTTGGAATTAGGGAATAAGTATAGCACATAGTCTCCAAAGCTTTTCCTACCAAGACAAGAAATCTGACACAAGGAAATAGATAAAATCCTATCAGCAGAACTGGAGTACAACTTAAATGTGAGACTCAGTTTTATGCTGCCTTAAGTTGCTGGATCCCTGTTTGAATCTCCTGTACTGAAACTTGCCTTATGAGCCCACAAAGCATCCTATTTCCATAGTTCCATATACAAGGGGTTCAAACTTCTCTGTTAATTCATTTATTAATCAATAAGTATGTATTTAAACACTTATTATGCCAAATACTGTTCTAGTTACAACATCTCTAGGGCTTGGAGATAAAATTCTAGTGAGAGGGCATAAAAGATAAAAATAAACTAAGTAGATGAGTTCAGATGGTGGTAAGGGCTGTAAAGAAAATTACTGTATGGTATAAGGCCCATCTAAGGTGGAGAAACTATTATTTCCAGGGCAATGTTCAGGAAATATGAGGAGATGAAATAAGTCAGGACCTGAGTGAGAAGAGAGTCAGCCATATGATAGTCTAAAGCAGTGGTTCTCAACCTTCCTAATGCCGTGGCCCTTTAATACAATTCCTGTGGGTCGCAACCCACAGGTCGAGAACCTCTAGTCTAAAGGGAACAGTGTTATTTGCAGGAGGAATGGCAAATTCAAAATCCATGGCCCTTAGTATGTTTCAGAGACAGAATCAAGACTAAACACATAACAAATGAGGCATGGAGGGATTAGAGAAAATGTAGAGAAGAAGGCATGGTGTCAGATCACATAGAATTTTAGAAATTCAGTTAAGAAATAGGCACTATAATTGCCAAGGAAGTTATAGAAATTTTTAAAGCAGGTAAATAATGAAATCTTAGTTATACTTCAAAATGATGACTCTAACTTCTGCTTGAAAATGTCATTGTCTCTATTTCCCACATCTGGCTGTTTCCCCTTGATTTCTGTAATAATCTTTTTGGATAATGTCCTTCATCCTAATGAGCCTACTCAGCCTAGGCTGTCCAGTTCTTTCTGGTTTATGTTTTATTCTGTTGCAAAACAAGCCAAGTTATGATACTACAGAGATATTTCTGAGTGATCAGAAGACCATTAAATGAGGAAGGACATGGCAGGGTACAGTGCTGCTGGCATCTATTCCCCACTGGGAATTTTGGCAAACCCAAATTTGTTTGGAGGGGAAAAGCAATCATTTTTATTCAGACTTCCAGACAAATATGACAACCTCAGAAATTCTTATGTATTGATTGCTAAGCTGATGTGTCCATGGCTGCCATATATAAATTTCCATTAAAAAAATTGAAAGGCAACATGGACGCTGCAACAATGATGTGCATCATTTAGTATTCGTCATTTCAAAAAGATGTCTCAGATTCTTGAAAAATTACAGTTATAATTATGAACATCATCGTTAACCAAAACAGGGTCTGGCTTCATGCAAATGCGAAGTCATACAGCTCATAATCTTGGAAATAACAACAAACCAAACAAACTCTTAGGTATCTGTATAAATAAATCAGGCTTTTCCAAATTCCTGTAGGTTGTATGGCATATCAAAAGTTCTGCTAATAATTATACAATAAGAAAAAAATTAAAGTTTTTAATTGGCAAATTTCATACTGAAATAAGATTCTAAAACTAACCTAGATTTGGGGGGAGGGGTGTGAAGCCTGATTTTAGTCTTAAGTAGCAAACTTGGAAAACAAAAGGAAAGATCACATTTAATATACATTAACACATAGTAAAACTTGTCTAAGAATAGAATATTCTGCTCCATCTTCTAAGAGAAACCCAAAACCAGATTAGGGTTGAAGGCCAGAAAGGGAAAATGCAGCCTCCCTAAAGGCAGAGTGGAGTACTGGGTGGAACAATGTGTATAAAAAATTGATGTTTTATACTCTCTGTACAGCAAGTTAATCCCGTCAGGAGTAAGTATTGATTTAAATTTCACATCTAACTTTCTTAGCTTCTGTCAAATTTAATGAATGTTGATGCAGATATTGATTTCTCTAGCAAAAGGAAATTAACAGGACATTGTCCAATTTTGACCTTTACTTAATGAGCCATGTATACATCAAAAGCCTTTTAGAACATGTTGTTGATCAGCCACAGAGCTTCAAAAGCAGTCTTACATACAAAAAAAAAAAATTAGACTTTTAATGATTCCCAAACTCATAATTACTGTAGAGACAGGGCTCAATAGAAATACAAAAGGGGGCAGTTCCCTTGCCACAATGTAGGCAATGAAAAATCTTCAGTGGCTTGCAGAATGTGGAAAATGGGATATGTCTACTTATAATTCAAATACCATCTTTTATGAGGTCCTAAGGGGAGTTTATTTAATAACAATCCTGAATAAAACCTCTGGCCATGTGTACCTTGATGTCTAAAAATAAGTCCCAGCACATGTTTGTTTAAATCATTGCTACTGGAAAAAGCTTGACTTTAGTTTTCATGTCTTTGGGGGCAAAAAATTAAGTTCCATATCATCAAAAAGAAAAAGCATACATTTCTGTTGATCTGTTTCTTCTAATTTGCTTCTTTTTTCTCCAGTGTACGCTTTGTATAGTGGATCAGAGTGCACGGAAATAATCACATGAATGTCTGGATTCTCTGAATAAAAGCCTTTGTAATTCCAACTAGCTAACAGAAGGTAAAAAGTTAAAGATTCTGTTTAAGTATATCTATTATAAATATGAACATTCTATTTAAGGTTATAGAGTTAAAGATTCTATTTAAGATTATATATTGTAAAGACAAACATTTCATTTAAGACTATAGAGTTAAAAATTCTATTTAAGGTTACATATTGTAAATACTAACTCAAAGAAATTTCTATATTTTGTAGCCCTGAGTGTTTTTTTAATATCAAATTGTTCAAGTATAGCAACTATTACGAAGTCTTGAATATAAGTTTTTATAATATGTAAAAGTGTATGATATTGGTATTAGTTATAATAAGATTTTGATAGCTAAATAAAGAGTAATTGGTACACAATTTCAATGAGATCCTTGGTTTTTTTCTGATTTAATAAATCTTGAAGTTCTTTGCAACTATTGGCTTGATATCTCTTTGTTTAGATTAAGGATTTTTCAAACTCAACCATCCAAGAGCAAAGGGAATTCAGAGACATTGTAAGATTGGCCAAAGAAAAGAGAAATAGGAAGTTGTAGAAAAGAGACTAAACCCAGGTGAATTGGTCATAGTTTGGAGGATATACCAAACAGCTGATTAAAAAAAGGAAGCTCATTACCTGTTTCTGAAGACACATTCATTTGAGTTCCTTGACTAACGAACAAGTCTACTTTCTTAAATGTTAATACAAAAAATTTTAAATCCTGAAATTCTACATGAGTTTTAGACATGTATCACCCAAAATGTATACTTGTAAATGAAACCATGCATAAACATTTTCAGTCCCTAAATAAATCCATGTGGTCAGTGTTTATATTGTTTTGAATCTCAAGTTGCAATGGAAAGTAGCCTAGGGAGTCTTTTATGAATATTCACAGATGGCAATCCTGATTATACTCAGGAAAATATTGAGAAAGTGTCATCTTTATCTAAAGTTCTCGCAAGTATTTTTCCCCAATTTTTTACCTCTTATCCAAGCTTGGCTTCTTGAAAAATAAGATTTCGGGGTGAGGGGGGGTCTATGATTCATATTACAAATGTAGAAGCAAATGAAAACACAATGGAGGGAATAACATCTTTTACAATTGCATGTGGCAGCTAGTTTCTCTTTTTTCTTTTCTTTTCTTTTCTTTCTTTTTTCTTTTTTTTTTTTTTTTTGAGATTAGTGTCTCATTTTGTCACCCTGGATAGAATGCCGTGGTGCCATAGCTCACAGCAACCTCAAACTCTTGGGCTCAAACAATTCTTTTGTTTCAGCCTCCCAAGTAGCTGAGACTACAGTCACCTGCCACAGTGCCTGGCTATTTTTTTATAAACAGGGGTCTCACACTTGCTCATGCTATTCTCTAACCTGTGGGCTCAGACAATCCATCTGCCTCAGCCTCTCAGAATGCTAGGATTACAGATGTGAACCACCATGTTTAGCCTGGCAGCTAGTTTCTTCAAACGTTATAAGAAACTCTTTCTAATAAATGTTTTATCAAGACATCGACCTGATGTCAAGATCAAGTTTCATCCCTACTGTCTCCCTTATAAATGATTGTGACTTTAGCTGTGCAAAAATAGTTGAGGTCAGTGAATGTTTACTAAGAAATTCCAGTCTATATCTTCAGTGATGGTCTTTTCAATTAGATTTTAAGAAATTCCAGTCTATATCTTCAGTGATGGTCCTTTCAATTAGATTTTATTACATTTGATAAAAAGTAGACCAAAAGGAGCTCGGCACCTTTAGCTCAAGTGGCTAGGACACCAGCCACATACACCAGAGCTGGCAGGTTCGAATCCAGCCTGGGCCCACCAAACAACAATGACAATTACAACCAAAAAATAGCCAGGCATTGTGGCAGGTGCCTGTAATCCCAGCTGCTTGAGAGGTTGAGGCAAGACAATCGCTTAAGCCCAAGAGTTTGAGGTTACTGTGAGCTGTGACACTATGGCACTCTACCCAGGGTGACAGTTTGAGACTCTGTCTCAAAAAGGAAGAAAAAAAGTAGACTAAAAGAACATTCTTGTCTGTGGGTGGAGGAGAGAAATGAAGCAGTAGAAACAAATTGTCAAATAATTTTTTAGAGTATTTTTTGTTTAGAATTTTTAAAAATAGGCGAGGAAGTCACATGGGATCAAACAATTATGATGTCTGCAGAAACAGAAATGAATTACATGTAATCTTGAGATTTTTTTTTTCTAGTTTCGTGAGTACAATTTCATTTCTTAAATACACTAAAATTTAAGAGTGCAAAGACCCTTTAAGAGTTATGGGATTGGGAATGATTTTATTTTTATACTAATGATACCTTGTAGTCACATGATGTTCTGCCTCTGAGGATTTTGGAGAGCTTTCTTGACATTTTCTAATTAACTTTCCTTGCATTTCTCAGAAGCCTGCATTAGGCACGTGTTATTATCCATATTGTAGGCATAGCAAAGCTGAGTGCCTAGGGATAAAAAAAAAAGTAAGTGAATCTACACTTACAAAGCTTGAATACTCAAATTAACAAAAGATGTCATATTTCTTACCAACAGAATTTACAGAGAAGGTAGCTGCATAGAATCCTAGGTCTTTGAGAAATGAAAAGAGAAAAATTTAACATTTTTGAGAGAGCTGTTTAGAATCTTGTGGAGAGTTCTGGCTCAATAAATATAGGCGTCAAGAAAGCAGCTTTCAGGGAAAAAAGACTCATGGATGTCGAAGTTCTATATAGTGTGGATTCAATTTGCCTCATCTGGTTATTTTGTTGTATTTTTAAGTCATAATTTTTCAAGTCCCATCAACATTTATTAAGGGGCAGTGAAAGCATGGAAAAAAAGTGAATGACAACTCAAAGCAAAATTCTGGTGAACAAGCCTATTTCCATTTGGATGTGGCACACATTGTAACTCCAATGATGTATTTCATCTTCACAGTAATCTTCATGTGGATGTAGAAACTGAGGTTCAAACAGTCCAATAATTTCATGGAAATCCTGAGTATTTATTGATGGAGAAAGTCTGCCAATAAAAGTCTACTTTTCTTTCTTACTCTCAAATCACACAAAATCTTCAAAGTACATTTTAGAAAAAGTAAAATCAGCCATTGAGAAATACATGTGATTTCAGTTATATTTCATCTGTATTTTTAATTTTTTAAATTTTATAACAGTTTTATTTTACTTGTTAAATTTTTTTTTAAATTTCAGAGTATTTGGGGGCTATAAATGTTTTGGGTACATGAATTGCTATTTTTACATTTGTGATAAAAATCTCACAATAATTTAAGGTACACAGGAAAATCTCCTACTTTTTAATTTCATTTGTCTATTTATTCTATGTGTTTTTCTAAAGAATAAAACATACATATGATTGAGGAAGAAGCATATTATAACAGTTAAGAACTATCTGGACTTAAATGTAGAATCACAAATTTTCTATCCAAAGTTACAAGGGATTAGACACACAGAGAGAAGAACAGAGATGGGAGAAAGAAAGAAGATAGATGACTAATTAAAAAAAGTGATGGATAGACAGATAGGCAGATCTAGCACTCAGGGAGGAAAGTTCTACTTCGAGAATCAACCCTGCTAGAAATAACAAGGTAAACTCTGGGTAAAATTCGAAATCAACTGCTGAAAGGTACCAGAGAGTAAACAAAAGGAGACAAGGACTGAAGAGAAACATGAGGAAGGAAATTGAATGTGGATAGAATTGTGCCTCCTCCCACCCCCCAATATGCTCAAATTCTAAGTCCTGATATCTATGAATGTAATCTGATTTGGAAATAGGGTCTTTTACAGATGCCATCAAGTTAAGATGAAGTTACACTGGATACCCAGCTTCCTTATAAAAATTTGGACATGGCAACACAGAGCGAGAAGGCGATGAGATGGTGGAGGCAGAGACAGGTGTGAAGCAGCTACAAGGTAATGTGGGGAGGATTGCTGTCAACCCACAGAGTGTGGAAAAGGCAAAGGATCCTCCTGTAGAGTCTTCAGAGACAGAAAAGCCCTGTTGACATCTTGATTTGGGGCTTCTGGCCTCCAGAACTATGAGGGAATAAACTCCTTATGTTTTAAGCCATCCCATTTGTGGTAATTTGTTATGGCAACACTAGGAAACTAACATAGAAATGATACCGAGTTTCCTATTTTACAGCTTTTACTGAGAGTAGTTGCTAGTATCCCATGTGGGACAGCTATAACTCCAATAGAAAAACCTCAACATTGCTGGCTTGATGAATCAGAATAGTTTGGAGCAACCATATCCCTTGGAAAGTGAAGCCATAAATTCCAGAAAGGAGAGAGAGTCAGCCTCAAATTCTGTGTATCCAATATGCCTAAGTCTCTGGCTGACCCTTGTGTGACCTTTGTATAACACAAACTACAAGCAGCCCTAATAAGACTAAAAACACGGACCTGAAATTTGAGCTGCCATCACCAACAAAGGGGAATAATCCAGAATTTCTATTCTGAGTGAAGCCAAGTTAACGGTTGGCAAAAACAAACATAAAACTCTTTAGAGGAATATAATAGGTCCAGAGTTTCAATATCATTTACAATGCCCAAGATATAATGTAAAATGATTCAATAGAAAAAACAGAAAAATATAAGATATTCTATAAAGAACAATGAGTAGAGACCAACTTTAAGATGACCCAAACAGTGGAATTAGCACACAGGCAGTTGTTACTTAACATGTTCAAGGCTATAAAGGAAAATGTGTTCAGACTGACAGAAAATCACAAGAGATAAATAAAAAGATACGAGCAAAATCTAATGGAAATTCTGGAATTGGGAAATATATTTAGCATAAAAAAAACTCTGGATATAATTAACAGTAAAATGGAGATGACATAGAAAAGATTTAATGAATTTGAACACAGCTCAGTAGAAATGAAGAATATAAAGAATATAAAGGGAAAAATAGCAGCACCTCAGGAAATTGTAAGACAATTCGAAAGATACACCAAATAGTACATAATTGGAGTCTCAGAAAAAGAAGAGAGAGAAAGTGGATTGGAAAATACACTAGCAGAAATAATAGCCAGAAATTTACTAAATTTAATTAATGACACAAAATTATAGATTCAAAAAGCTTAGAAAACACCAAGAATTAACATAAAGACAATCTCACTCAGGCAGATCATTGTCAAGCTACTGTATTTTCATATAAAATTTAAAGTAAGTCTGTTAATTTCTAAAAAATAAAAAAGCCAATACTAATCAAAGATTATTTTCAATCTTTACAGAAAATTGAGAACAACTTAAATTATAAAATTTTGAGACTCTCAATGCATGAACAAAGTGTATGACTCCATTTATTTAAATTTTCTTGAATCTCAGTAATGTTTTGGAATTTTTAGGATATAGGTATTCCATGTGATTTGCTAAATTTAGTCTTAAGTATTTTATACCTTTGATATATTTAAAAGTTTATATTTTTATTTCAGTTTCCAATTGGACAGCGATAGCATTTAAACATATGACTAAGTTGTGTGTGCTGACTTGCTAGGGTTACCTTGCTAAAATCGCTTACCTTCAGGTAGGTTTTTGCAGTTTTTTTAGGATTTCCCTATTTAAAAAAATAATAATGTGGTCTAAAACTAAAGGTTTTATTTCCCCTTTCCATACTGGGTATCTTTTATTTCTTTTTCTTGCTTAATCTTTTTTTTTTTTTAAGATAGAATTTCTAATAAAATGTTAAGTAGAAGTGATGAGTGAGACACCTTTGCTTCGGTCTTGCTACGAGAAGAAAAGCATTCCATCTTTCACCATTAAGAGTGATGTTATCTCTAGATTTTTCATAAATGCACTTCCTCAAGTTAACGAAATTCCCTTTTATTTCTTGTCTTTTGAGTGTTTTTTTTTTCTTTAATAAAAAATGAGCACTGAATTTTGTCAAATGCTTTTTTATCTCCACTTACATTTTTTTTCTTTTTTAGTCTATGGATATGATGAATCAAATTGATTTTCAAATGTTAAACTAACTTTACATTTCTGGGATAAATCTTATTTGGACCTAAAGGGTTATCATATGTATATATGGCTAAATATGATTTAATATTTTTTGTTAAAGTTTTTTGAATCTTTATTTGAGATAAATTGGTCTGTATTTTTCTTGAAATATTTAAGTTTTGTTTTGGCATCTGGGTAATTCTAGCCTCAAATAAGGTGAAATGTTCACCATTATCTTTTATCTTCTGGAAAAATGTATTGAATTATAATTATTTATTCCTTAAATATTTGGTAGAATTCAATAAGGACATCATATAGGCCAGAAATTTTCTTTTAAAAAATGTTTTAAATTACAAATTCAGTTTATTTAATAGATGCAGGGCTATTCGGGCTATCTATCTCTTCTTAAGTAAGCTTTTACATTTTGTGTCTCTCAATTAGTTTGTTTTTTTCATCTACAATCATATTCCCATCACTTAACAATGAGAATGTTCTGAGAAACCCAATCTTACACAGTTTTGTTGTTTGAACATCATAGAATTATATAGGCTATACCATTCTATGCAAACCTAAATGGTATAGCCTTACAATACACCTAGGCTATATGGTATAGCCTACTGTTCCTAGACTACAAATTTGTACAGCATGTTACTGTACTGCATTCATTTACAGATCTAAACATATCTAAACATAAGAAGGTACAGTAAAAATATGGTATTATAATCTTATGGGACCAGCACCATATATGTAGTTCATTTTGACTGAAACATCATTATATGTCACATGACTGCATATTGTGGAATTAAGCATCACAAGATTATTTATAATGCTTGAGTCATTATCCTTTGAATATTTGTATTGTCTGCAATGATTTCTTTCATTCCTGATATTAGCTATTTGGCTTCTCCCGTTTTTTTCCTTGATTAGTCAGGAGAGATGTTTTCAATTGCATTGATATTTTCACATAATCAGTTTTGCTGGCTTTTATTTTTCTCAGTTGTTTTTCTGAATTTGATTTCATTGATTTTTTTGCTGTTATTTTTACTATTGACTTCCTCTTGCTTAATTTGGATATGATAGCTCTTGGTTTGCTAATTTCTAAAGTTGTTTCTTTGAAACTTTTCTTCTTTGTGAATATGAACATTTAATATTAGAAATCCCTCTTTAATAATTTCTTCTGGTATATTCACAAACACTAATACTTTCTTTTTTGTTTGGTTAATAATTTCTTCTGGTATATTCACAAACTCTAATACTTTCTTTTTTGTTTGGTTTTCTTTAGGTTAAAATAATTTTCTGTTTTCTCTCATGATGTGAGTGTGTGTGTGATATGGTGTTAAATAAGTTAATTAGCTTGGTTGTGGAGATTACTTCATAATGTATACATTTATCAAAACAAGTTGTATACCCTGAATAATATAGACCATTTTTATTCGCCAATTTCATGTCAACAAAACTAGGGAAAGTCTGCATAATTTTTTTAGGTTTATTTTGCAGAGGTCATAAAGCATATTTTGTGTGATTTCAATCTTTTCAAATTTATTAACTTTTCTTACATCACCCGAAAATTGACAAATATTTCCTTGAATTTAATATGAATTTGTATTCAGCTATTGTTGAGTATAGTATTTTATACAGGTTAAATAGGTCAAGTCTGTTGGAAAATTTACTTTTTTATTCTTTTTTCCCTTTGTGTTATCATTATTTTAATTTTTATCCATTGTCTTCAAGCTCATTTGTTTTTATCATACCATAGCCAGTCTACTTTTAGGTTAATTGATGGAATTATTAACTTCTGATATTATGTTTCTCATTTTTATCATTTCCTCTTGACTGCTTTGTATACGTGTAATATCTCTGCTGAAATACCTCATCTATTCATGCACACTTTTCTAGGATTCTTTAAAACTAAAATAATATCATCACTGAGGGTTTTCTGTTATTTTTTCTTAGTGTTGTCTGGAAGGATAGATTCTGATGTCATAAAATCCTTTACTACTTAAACATTTTCTTTCTTTTTTTTTGCGGTTTTTGGCTGGGGTTGAGTTTGAACCCACCACCTCCAGAATATGGGGCTGGTACCCTAGTCCTTTAAGCCACAATTACCACCCAAAACATTTTATTTCTTATTGGCAAAATTAATACATGTAGCTTGCTTTTTGATCATGCTTTAAGCTTTTTAAAAAGTTTTAACATTCATGCTTTAATTTGATTATTATAATTCTATACAGTAGGTTTAAAAGATATTCTTTCTTCTCTCAAAGAAAGAGAAACAAACACAGCCAGATATGTGGCACAAAAGAGAACCACAATTTTCTCTTTGAAAACTATAAAGCTGATTCAGTTTTTTACTATGGTAAATTTGAAGTTTGATGTTACATTTCTACTATTCCCCTAGGTCAGGGGTCTTCAAACTTTTTAAATAGGGGGCCAGTTCACTGTCCCTCAGACCATTGGAGGGCCAAACGGCGGGCCCTGGGACAAGTCGGCTGCTAAGCAGGACAGGCAGTAGCGGCAAAAACACCTAGCGGGCCGGATAAATGTCCTAGGAGGGCTGCATGTGGCCTGTGGGCCATAGTTTGAAGATGCCTGCTAGGTTCTCTGATATAGCCTACTGCTTATAAGCTACAAACTTGTGCAGCACATGATTGTACTAAACCCTATAGGCAATAGGAACACAATCATAAATATTTGTGTGTGTAAACATAGAAAAAGATACAGTAAAACATGATATTATAATATTGTGGGACAAGTACCATATATGCATCTTGTCATTGACTGAAATATTATATGGTGCATGATGGAATGTATTAATGTACACATATATGTGTATATGTATATATTTTAAACAAAATAAATATTATTTAATAAACAGGATTTATATCCCAGATGATACAAAGTGTCATCACAAATATCCTTCTTCCCATGACATAGGCTCTACTGTGAAATGTATCTCAGAGTCTATATTCAAGAGTCTTCCATTTCAAGCCAATGGATTTTCATCCCCAGCATTTGAACTAAATTGACACCTTCATTGATAGTATTTTTCTGAAAATTTAATCAGATAATTCAGTGGATCAGGCAGGCTCTGAATGTTTACCTATTCTTAAATATCTTATTTTTTTAGTTAAAATTTTCCTGTTATTTTATATTTGCAACTGCCTAAGTTTTTCCATTTTCCACCGGGTTTGAACTTTTAGAATAAAAGTTATTTTTTACCTACAAATAAATGACTTACAGCAAAAAAAAAAAAAAAAGAAAGAAAGAAAAGAAAACCTTAAACTTAGTGTTCTAGAAGGAATTGAGGGTGGTTTGACTGGAAATATTGCCTTTGCTGTTATGGTGTCTGTGTGCTAAGTTTCTGGCAGGATAGTCCTGGCATTAGAAAAAAAGAATTCCATCTATTGAGTTGTTTATTTTTTTTTCTTTTTAGAATTATCAGTGCCAGGCATGGATTTAGGTTACATGTTAACAGTGAGGTGGAGCGAGATTACCCCAGATGGTGGATGTAAAATGTACCATAAATTTTAATGAAGCCAATAAGTCACTAATAACCCTATTGCTAACACTGCTATGTTTGGGGCCGGCCTTAATAAAGGAAAATTAAAAAGGCACATGTAGCCTTTAAACAAGTGCCTAAGAAGCCTAATATGATTTACTAATTCAGCTATTCACACTCTGATTGCACAGCCCCTGGTCATCTGCTCAAGTACAGCTGCTTCATGTAAAATAAATAAATAAATAAATAAAAAAGTTTATTGACCACCAGATGTCCCAGCCTGTAATGTGTACTGGCAGATTTCAGGTCACCCAAAGTTCAGGAAGATTTACTAAATATCCATATATTTTTGGTAGCAGCACTACCTTGGAAACTATACATATGTATAATTGTTTCAGCCAGAGCCCACAGATGACATTCTTGCTTCCTTTAAGTTGTGAGATCTCAACTAATGGATTCTTTTTTGTGAAACAAAATATCATAAATAGGCTGCTGGCTGAGGATTCTTATAAAAGGGCATATGGGACCTTTTCATTTTTCATTAAAAACTTGGCAGAAGATTCCTGAGGCTAGGCATCATTAAGTCTTTACCAACCAAGCAATTAACTTGGATATGGTAACTGAACACTATTTTCTAGATAAGATAATTGATGTCCAGGGAGGTCACATGACTCACCATCAACACATAGAACATACAAGATAACCAATTGTAAGCCTTTTACATAATGCAATAATGTATGTATATAGTATGCACATGTAATAATATTCTAATATAGATATTAAATTTGCATAAAAATAGAGAAAATCTTAAAGGATGAGATAAAATAAAATGGACAATATTTTAAAATATCTGGCTATGTGTGATAGCTTCACTATTTTTAGCTAATATTTTAAGACAGAGTACTATATATTTAGGTAAGCCAGGGCTCATCATTAATCATGGAAGATCTGAATCTTTATTTCAAATAATCTTCTTTATACTATTAATTCTAATATGCTGATTTCTCCTCGGATTTGATTTATGCCATCCTTTTCACCTCCTAATGTAGTTGATGAAGAGCTCAAATGCGGTAGACAAGTGTCAGCTCTTCCATCTTTTACTTTTATTTATTTTCTTGTTGCTGTAATTTCTTGATTTGTATTATCTTTGACCCAGAATTACTCCTCAGGACTCTTTTTTAAAGCCCCTGGTCCATTTCATGAGACTTTGGCTTAGTTAAAAAAAAGATAATGTCATTGAAAATCCAAGTTAATTAGGAGCCTGCAAATTGCAATCTATGACACAATTTTGAAAGCCAACAATGGTGTGAAGACACCACTGGGTCCCTCTGTGGGGATGGGCACTCTGTCCAGATAGCTCCCCTGCTACATACTATACAGTTTGTCCACCAAGAGGATGGGATAGCTAATCCAGGGTAAATCTGTCCATACACTAAGTACACTTCCCTTGTTACATGTTATTCTTTTCTTATGTTTAGATAAAAATGAATATAAATAGAAGTTCTATTATTTTCTCTCATATCCAACTTCAGAGATAATCACTTTGGACCACAAACTATCACCTCAAGGCAGACTTATCACCATCAAAACACCCAGGTCTTCAACACAATGGCTCTGCCTCTTCCAGGAAAATGTTTTTGTTTCTCACCTTATTCCATCACTGTCCCCAAACAAGCCAGCATTTCAAGTGATGGGAAATTACATATTCCTGAATTACTTGACCCAGATTAGAAACCACATGCAACCAGGAAAACATTATCCATATCCTGGCAGATATATGCAGAGTTTCGTCAACAAATCTCTTAATGTGAGATTTTAGTGCCAAATATAATGAAATGGAAAGTTCAGTTGTCTGTGTAGTTTTCTGATCGAGGTTTCAACACAAGAATTATTTGTTATATACCAGGGGATTTTAATAACCTGTCTTTTTTGAGCTAGATTTTATAGCAAATGATACTGTATTTTGACTGTGAACGTGCTTATCTACAGATTGTTCTCCCTTTAACTTTTTCCCAAACAAGAAAATGAATGTGATTTCATCCATATGAGAGGACAATCCAATCCCACACTGCTCTAGCCACATAAACCCACATTCATTCACAATTCAGAGACAAGGAAAACCTACTTCAGTTACCCATGTCCCATTAAACTTGAAACGTAGTGCTTCGGACTCTTGTCAGGTTTATTATTGATCACATCTATACCTCAAGGTAGAAAAGAGAAAGAACATTTGCTGTCTGGTAACTTTTTGTACATTAAGAAATAATTTAGAATTATTTAAAATCTTTTCCCATTTCCCACCCGGTATTTCCAAACTTTTCTCTCCTCAAATATTTAAGTTAAATTTCACCAAAGCGTGTACATCCCAAGGTCCCCTCATTTCTTGTTTAAAGACAAAAACGTTATTCATTTCTGTACTGCATGCTGATGAAAATTCAGAAGCATTCCATTTTCTAAAATGTTTAATTTCATTTTCAACATGAAAGTAATTTTTAATGTAAAGTTTCTTTTAAAACAATGTTAAGATAATTTTAAATCTGAGTGACAAGGGAGAAGTAGAAGGCATGGTAAAAGAAAGACTCTCCTATTTAGAGAGATGCAATTTGTAAGTCAATGTTTCAACAACAAATGGCCTAGTTTGTCATTTGTTTGTCATACCCCCACTCAAGAAAGTGAGAAATACCCTGCTTTTCAAATAAAACCGTACTAAAAATCAAAACACCATAGATGATCTGAGCAGAACTGCCATCAGAAGCTTCAGAGATGGAAGATTTTAAACCTGGTTTAGATAATATTTTCCTGAACTTGGTGCCAGATGAAGATAACCCGAAAGAACTGGAGGATAGTGTGCACTGAGTCTTATTCCTGGGAGGCTTCTTACACCTTCCCCTTAGACATTTTTAATTAGCTGAGGCCTGTTGTATTTATTTGGTAGATTTGGATACAAATGGAAAAAAAGGTCTTTTCATCCCTTTTTATCAGTAGTCCCCCAAAGCCAAGGCAGGTGTCTGTGGGATTAAACATAATTACAAAAGGAGAGGGAGAGGGAAGAAGGGAGCTAGATAATAATTCCCTACAGAGCTGGAATTTGAGAACGGGAGCAGGTGCTGCAAGAGGCCCCATGTATCCAACTAATTTGAGCCACGATGTTGTGTAAAGACCCACATATTCATCCTTTCAACGGGGAAGGCACTGGCAGCCTGTGAGTACAAAGACAGGATGCCAGGCTGGCCGGCCTCAGCACCATGGCTACCAGGGTAACCAGATCCTGCTTCTCACTGCTGCCTTTGTTGGGTGGCAGCCACAGGAAACAAAGTACCACTTCTTACCATTGTACAGGCACATGCATAATATCCTCCTTGGGGCTTATCATCATGAATTAGCAATTACTCTATTATTAGATGGAAGAGCGGCAGCAGGTGACAAAGCACCACAACTTCTAGTGTAGAGTTCTGAACCCCTTCATTCGGTTTTTTTAGTGTTGGATTGACCTCTTCAGCTAGTGTATTCCCATTGTGAAGAAAATTCTATGATCCCATAGAAAAGTGGTTTTCTTTCTCAATTTGGAGAGTCTGACCCATGGTTTGATGGGAGGGGTATAAAAAGTACTGAAAGAAATATGGACAAAAAGGTCCTTCTTCAACTCAGAGAACACCTGGACTACACAAAGGACACACAAGCGCTAATGCTCTCACCCCCCTACTGTGCCAAAGCCGCTTCGCGTCGCAGGCCGAGCCCCTGTGACTCTGCCCGGGCTCTTACTGAAGATCCGTTATTTAATGAAACTCTTAAGATAATGCCACTTTTTATCTAGTGGTACCCATGGTTCTCTAGAATGAGAGGGTACTGTGAGACTTTAGTTCTGATGACCCTGTGCTTTCAAAACTCAATGAATGGAAAAGAATTTTAACAGTAACACAAATTATTTTGATGACTCTTGAAAGGAGTGTTAAAAAATTTTTTTTGTGGTTTAGATCTCACCAAGAAGAGAGCCCTGTTTGTATAGCTGGCTTAGTATTTTTTTGCTTATTTGTTTTTCAAATCTTGATACACAACGTGAATATCAACATTCCAGATTACAATGGTAAAGCAGAGAGAACAAAGTTACTTTGTTCCAATGTGGAATGGGGTACCATTTACCGACCCGTAAAATATATCACCATGCATTTAGAACTTTCCATGAATAGTAATAAAATGTCTGTTTTGATATTTTCTGTACTGAAGTAGAATTATCATTGATGTATGAGATTATAAATTGACTTTATGAACTGTCTAATCGCACATTTCATATAAGCCTCCAGATACCGTCTTTTTCCCTATATATTATCAAGTACATTGTAAACTAACTAAAAACACCATACGTAGCTACTCTGAGCCCAAGGATAACATGCCAATAATGTTAACACTTATAATTTGATGAACATATAAAAGTATATAGATATATATACTGAGTGAACAACATGAGGGAGTCTTAACCTGGGCCCAGCATTTCAGAACATGTCCCTCATGACAGGGATAAATGAGGGGAAAAAATGAGGATAAATCTTTGAAGGACTACAGGACATTTTAAAGTGTACTGAATAAAGGCGCACCCTTTTGGAAAGCTAATTCTAAGGAAGTAGAGTAAATTAAGGGTATTTGGCACTTTTAAAGCAACATAATGAATGGAGAAAAAAATCCGTTTGGGGGAAATGTCAGGGTGTACTGATTTTATTCAGGGAGACTAGTTGGCCATCATTGGGAGGCATTAGGGACAGATGAGATTATCCCTAAGAAAATTATCTTCCAAATTAGCCTCTGGAGGACTTTCTACAAAGATTCTGAGAAGGACCCTATATATAAAAATAAAATTAGTTCAGTGATAGTCCTAATCAACGATTTGGAGTTACATAAGAAATAGAATGAGAAGCAGTCCTGTCTGGGCTTGATAAAAAAAATTATAATAATGACACTAAAGGGCTCCTTTGGTAGTCTGGGGAGGCCATCAGGAGAGCTGGACAAGGCCCTCCATCACGGAGTAGAAGTGGAGTCGTGAGAGAAGCATGAAGTCATAAGCAGTGTGACAGGACCAACAGTGATGGCTGTGCAAGGCCAGTCGACAGGAAGCCTAACGAAGCCCCGTGGAGAATAACAGTAGCAGCAGAAAAGAACTTTCAGAAACCTTACATAAGAATCCTAGCTGTAACCAACCCCTCAGTGAACAAATTTCAATGACCCCCTATACCACAAATAATCCTCTCCCTTAACTAATGACTGGACCTTTTGAGTTGTTCCCCAGAAAGATGGATTTTCTGCAAGACAGAGTTTAGGTTCTGAAGGCCCCTGGGCTAACTTCCTGACATGATTCACCACACCTAACAACCTGCCCCCAAGCCATGCTCCTCTGTTGAAAGTCTGCGATCTCCCATCCAGTAATGGATAGTGGATTAGTTAGAGACTGCAGCTTCTCCCATTCTCCTGACAGATGTATGTCAGATTAAAAATTCCTTTCTCGGCTTGGCACCTATGGCTCAATCGGCTAAGACGCCAGCCACATACACCTGAGCTGGCGGGTTCGAATCCAGCTCAGGCCGCCAAACAACAATGATGGCTGCAACCAAAAAACAGCCGGGTGTTGTGGCAGGTGCCTGTAGTCCCAGCTACTTAGGAGGCAGAGGCAGGAGACTCGCTTGAGCCCAGGAGTTGGAGGTTGCTGTGAGCTGTGACGCCACAGCCCTCTATCCAGGGTGATAGCTTGAGGCTCCATGTCAAAAAAAAAAAAAAATTCCTTTCTCCCTCGCAGTTCTAACATCTCAGTAATTGAGTCTCTATGCAACAAGTGACTACCCTAGATTAAAATTCTCTTGCAGTTTCAACAACATAGCCTCTATTAAGACTCTTTCAAGGATGGTAGCCTATAAACTCTAGCAACTGATCTGGAGAAGCTTGAAGATAGCACAGTTTCTGTTATTATTTTTATTATTAATTTGATTATTTTACCCTAATTGTACCTACAGGCTGGTCACACCCGAGAATCCACAATTAACTATAATTGCAATATCATTGTTTGTCTATACTTATACTATAATATATAAAATATTTGTGAAAATTTTCTAAAGAGTTTACAGAATGAGCCTTGTCTTATGCTAGAAGAAATGATCTGATATATTCAATAATTAAATATCATGATCCATGACCATTGTATTTTGAATCTCTGCAAAACACTTATCCTAACCTTGGGCATAGAGTAAGGAGTCTTCAGAAAACATCCTGGGAAAGTATATGGCATTGGTTAAATTCACTCAATGTGATAGCTGAGCTGAACTCAGCTGGGACAGTGAGTTTCAGGCTGGAAACAGTTAGCAGGCAGCTGAAGAAAAATGTGGGCTTTGAAACAGGAGGGGATAATTTTTAGAGGTAGCTAATCACCATCACTTTATAAAAGCAATGCCAAGGAAGCCAAAGTATTGAATTCAGCAATAATTTCAGGTTTCTTGGCTATCTGGCTTTCAGGCCTACAGAAGGTATAAGTAAGAGCAGAGTAGGACGTAGAGAGTGAGAATTATGGGGACCAATGCTAGCTCAGGTCTAGGCACCTTGTACAACTCTGCTCATTTGCAGCACCTCAGAATTGGGTATCTTGTTAGAAATGTGTGCATCTGTCAAGTAAGACATTCCATGTAGGAAAATCAGGAATTAAGCATATCTAACCACCAAATGTCATGAAAAAGGACCCATGGAGTGGTCTACGTAATGTTTTTGCCACTCAGTAGTCTCATCTGGATGGATCTACAGCCAGGTATCTGATGGAGGGTCTAATGCTGCTGTTGTTCAGCCGAGCCTGGGGACAGGATAATGCTCTGGATATAAGACCGAGGAGAATGGAGACCAGCTGGGGTCAGCTGGCCATCTCCGATCGCATCATCACTACATCTCACTGAAATTACCTCACTTGACTAACGGCTGCTTCTAAATCTTGTGTGACATTCCTTTTCACTTCTCACCTTGATCCATACAGGAAAAAGGATTCTGGAAAATATAGCTGCCAGCCTAACCAAGTTGACAGAGCACGATCTGGCAGAGTCAGTCCCCTTTCCACCTGCTATCCATACATACCACTTAAAATCATATTTAACTGATAAGTAAAGAGAAGAGCAAGATTCATCCAACATAAGTCATTTCTAATTCAACCAAAACCACATTTGCCTCCTACCCAAGAAAGGAAGAGAAAAAGTCCATTTTTCCATCTTTGGTGAGGGTCATTTCCCTTCTAGCAAGTCACAACACCATGTTTTACTTTGTAATTAAATGTTGAGACATACAGGTAATTGTTACACAATTTCTGCAATTGAGTGTGTAGCAATTTTTCATACTTTTTATGTTCTTCCAGTACCTGTTCCTCATTCTTTTTGCCCTCGGAAAGCAACTTAGCTTGGCACAGTTCTTTTTAGCTTGGGATAAGCTAAACTTTGATTGCTGGAGTAGGGGGTGATTTTCAGTTCTGTCAGCACTGGGCTACAGTTTATGATTAACTTTTATTACAAAACATGGTAATAATAAGAGATCTCCCCCCCCAAAGAATTCCTCTGTTCTAAACATACTCCTCCCTATATCTGTTGTATAGTAGTGACAAAATCCCCCTTTGATAAAATTGATCATGCCAGCCTCATGCCTAATAGTTTAATGGCACAAGAACCTCCAACTAGCCAGATGGCACACTCAATTTCCAGTCTAATGGAAACAGTATGTGACATTTCTTTTTCTTAAAAAAAGAAGACTTCTAAACCAGCAGGACCCAAACTTGTGGTGACAGGACACAACAAAATCGCTAGTGGCTATTAAGAGTAATAGTGAAAAGAAGTCATTTACATTGTGTTTTTTGATTCCCAGACCTGTAACCACTGGCTGTGGGAGAATAGTACCATAAGTAGGTAGCTGATTACAGCAAACTACTGCTTAAGAAACGTTGACCCAAAATCTTGCTGCTGTGCAAAGCCCCCAGATCTTTCCTTGTGCACATCACACACAGAGTGCCATGCATCGTGACCTTATCACGAATGTGTACAGTTCTTAGGTGTGTTGGAGGTTCTTCACACATTCACCCCGCCATTGTTGCTGTACATCCACAATGTTCTTGAATTTCATATACCACTTCAAAAAGGTCTTGTGCTCCGCAAATGACAACTGTGCTCCTGCTGTTTTCTTTAACTATCCTGCCTGTCCTATGGTGACCCAACATTCATTTGATTAACACCATCTCCTGAGCAGACATCATACTAACATTGCTACCATAATTCAGTTCAGTGTCAAAAAGTAACACGCAGACTGACATTGTTGAAAATGTGTATGCATCTTTTGGCACCCCCAGTAGACAGTTTTGTGTAAACAGGTGAGTCACTTGGCATTGGTAACTTCCTGGCTCTGACTCCTCAGTGCCCATCTTACGAATATTACCCCATGAGTGAGGTGTATCACAAAAGGCCTTGTGATAAGCTAAAAATCTCATTGCTGGAGTAGGGACAATTTTTAGTGTGTGTCGAAAAGGCCAAGAAAGAGACAGAGCTATGCTAGAGTTAAGGTCTTAAGCCCCCTTTCTACCTGGGCCATTCCTTTGTGAAGGTTTACAGAAGTGGCAAAAACAGGAGAAATCTAATGAGATAGAAGATAAACAACACTTTGGGGACTATAATAAGAAAGATCTGCTCTTTTCTTTCTTTCACACATAGCCACATACACTAAATAAAATGAAAAGCAATGCAGCATACCAAGACCAGCCAGGTAATTTATTATCAAGACACTTTTAAAAGTGACAGGGTGTGCTATTAATAATTATGTTGGGACAGCATGCAGACACACATGCAGCCCCAGGCAACCCAGACATATGGTCATGGGGTGGCAAGCACCTGTGACACACCTCACTTATTAGGTAATCTTTGCAAGATGGGCCCTGAGGGGTCAGGGCCAGGAAATAACCTGTGCCACGGGACCCACATATTTACCCACATCCCTTAGTGCAAAATTGCTGTATTATGTTTGAAAATAGCACCCCATTTTTCCTTACTTTTCCCTATCACTTTCATATGTGTCTCCCCTAATTTATTTCTTATTAGATTTCATTTCCAAATTGTCATTTTGCTTGTATATTTCCACCAATTCAATTTATTATTTCATCCTTCCGGGTATTCTTTTAGAACTAGGACCAAGACTCTCAGAGTAGAATTACTTAACATCCTAAGTGCTGTAAAAAGCAGAAATGAGCTCACGATCTTTTGTTTCCCAGGTATACGACTGTGGGGATGTGCTTAAATTAACCAAAAGAAGAATACTAACCCTTACCATACATGCTGATGTCTGAGCAAGGTGGCTTTCTTAAGGAAAAACACTTCGGGAGCTAAAATGAGCCTCAGCAATCACCTTGTGCAGCTTGTTTTAAAATTATCACCTCCTTTCTAGTATCTGACCTTAGAAAAGTGATTCCAGAAGGGACCGCAATTTTAAAGAGCAGCTCTTAGCTGACACAGCATACATGGAAGGACTGCTGAGCTCTGTAACATGAACTATTTGCATTGGGATGGCCTGGTTTCATTACCAGGGAGCTCAGATTCAGATCAGAATTGTACCGTAGAAAATAACTGAATTGTACGGGGAGATAACCAATCATGTAACAGGGTACACACAGGTAAAATTTAATTCCTGGCCTCACTGCATATCAATCACATTCTGTGTCATACTGCTAATTAGCATGGGCTGATTGCCTAATCTTCAAATTGCAAGCTAGCACTGACAACAGCAGGCCTAAAAGACAAAATGTAGGAATATAAGTGTGCAAAGCCGCAGAAGATACACAGTGCCCTCTTCCTTATCACTGAAACTTCTTGCAGAGTATTTTTAACAAATCTATTATATGTGGTCATCAATATCTGAAAGATACCTTTTTAATTAAAGCCACCAGCAAGGACTTAATTAGGCTCCAAATCAATAAAGTTTGCCTTTAAAGCAAAGAATGGTATAGTTTGGGTTGATTTGGGTTTTTTTCCTCAAGTCATTGCAGATGCTTTTTTGGGGTATTTTTTAATCATTTTTTTTTTTATCTATTGTAATTTAAGAAGTTCTATGAATAGGCAAACACTCAGCATCTCACTTCTGTTACCTAATCACTTTTATAACTGCAATTATATTCAGTCATTTGATCATGTTCTATGAATGGAACATTCAAAAACCACTGAGATTTTTCTTGACATATTAGACTTCTTCACACTTTTGGTAATGGGATGTAGTTGCTGTGAAACTTCGGAGTGTGTAAATTGGGTTGGATTGTCGTACAAATCAATGTCTCTCTTTCCATCATTTAAACATCTTCACTGGAAACACTGGTAAGTAGTCTCCTGTTTCCCAGCTAAAAATTACGGATGACGCAGCTCAAATTCATCTCTGTTTCTGAAAAACCAACTCACGATACATGTTTTCCTAATGTTGTGTTACTGCTGTTTTATTCAAGAAACAACAGCATGATGATTTACAGATACACATTCTTCGGTGCCTAAAAAAAATTCCTTAGAATCATCAACTAAACTAACTACCATATGAATAATACCAAAGGGTCTGATTTTATAGTTCATCTATTATTCTTGATTTTTGTCTCAAAAATTTCCCCACTGAAAGGCAAATTCTTAATTCATAAAGATATATTTAAAAATAAAATTATAATTGTACAGCTATCCCAACTTAGTCATTTGGATGTGACTATACTTTTTAAGATTTTGTGACTGAAAATTTTAAGCATGTACCAAAGTGAATAGACCAGTACAAAGAACTTCCTGTTTTGCAAAATATTTCATACTTATATACCATTCTTGTCCCAGCCCTGGAATAAGCCTTTTTTTTAATCCAAGGAGTACTGGTTCCTTTTATTACAGAATATCATTCAGAAAGAGAGATAATTCCTTTCATGTGCAAATTTATGAATAGTCTAATCCATTGGTTCCTCTAATACTGCACCAATACCAAGTGAGTTTAATTATAGAAGCTTTACTGTATGTTTTAATCTCCAGTAGATTTAAAACCCCCTCAAGCACTTTTAGATCTTATTTTTAATAATATCCCCAGATATTTCTGTTTGTATACTTTGCAAGTAAACTTTACAGTTAATTTGTCTGTCTCTCAAAAATAACAGTGGATTATTACTGGAATTGCATTAAACTAATTAACTAATTTAGACAAATAAGCAAGTATGGAAGGTTGTGTCTTCTTGCATTCCATATATCTCTGGGGAATACATTTCATGATTCTTGTATTTAATTCTATATTGTCATTCCAAGAGCCATGTGGTATTTGTATTATTTTATTTTAAAATAAAATAATTTAATTATTTAAATTATTTTAAATAATAAAATTATCATTTAAAATTAAATTCTTTTAATAAGCATTACCCAACCCCCAAATAATCAACAAATCTTTCTAAACTTTTTGGCAATTTAACTTTATTAAATTCCTCTTTGTTTTTCTAAAAATATATTTTATTTCCACAGCTAGAAATAAAATTAGTCTTTTCTGTATTTTAAAGGTGTTCATGGGACATGGTATTAGGGCTGTTTATGCTTGTATTGCATTAGTGAGCCATTATTCCTTAATTTGGGGCAGTCCAGACATTTCACTTCATATAAATTGTGCAGCTATTTTCTGTTTGACACAACAAATGCATTTTTGTAACAATGGCAAGTTCCATCAAAAGGAAAAAAACTAAAAAATAACACTATATTTGCTTTTATTATGTTTATTAAAATCTAAGAATGAATCAGCTTTCATCACTCTCCATTTCAAGTAACTAATGCCAAGGAACTCTCTGAATTTGATACATCAACTGAATATTTGTTCCAAAGATTATAAAAAACAGAGTTTTTGTTACTATTTATTTGTCTTATTTCAAAAAAATTACCATGACCTTCTTTGTTCTAATGTCCCACATTTTAGGTTGTGGCAAGTGCAATCAATAGATCACTACAATTTCTTTTCAATCTACAAGTTGCACCTATCTGTAATCATAAGAAACCAAGAGGGCCTACAATGTACTTACTGCATGATATTGTCAATAAACAACCACACAAATTATTAGGCCATTTTTAAATCTAAAATGTGAAAAATTTATAAAGTTCTAATGAATGTGTGGTATATGAATCTATAGAGGAACTTGTAAAATATATGAAAGGGAAATATAAATGTACATGAGAAAACAAAGGAGATAATTAGAGCTAAATTAATTATTGAAGTAAAGTATCCAATTGGCTCTGAATTTTCATGAAGCCAAAGCAAATTGAAAAAAAAGTGGACCATCTCATGAAAACAAAGAAAACCAAACACATCTCTGTCATATCTCTGAACTATACATATTCAGATGCCCTTTGCTACACTAATCAGAAGAGAAAATATTATTTCTGTGAAATTATTTATCATAACTCCATTCTTAACAGAGAAGTGAAAGAGAAAATAATAGTGTTAGTTATTACTGTTAAAAATGTCTAAACCATTTTAGTTCTTTGACCTAAAATAAATTATTGAAATACTTTGAAAAATACAGATCTTTGACAAATTATGCTGGCCCTGCATAACACCATGTTTCTTTGTAGAGTAATGATTTTATGGAAAGACTTATGTCAAAACACTCTTTCATCTTTATTATTGAAAAGTATAATTTTTGTTTATAGATAAATATTGCATTACACATCACCCTTTAAATTGCATTTTTGGAACTATTAGAAACAAAATATTAGCTGGGTCTAGAACATGAATTATCAGGGTAGCTAATCTGTGTTAAGTGAGCTCATAGGGTGTACCCTGAAGCTAGGACAGTCCACATTGGAAATGGTTTCATTACCATTTGCTTCTTTGCCTATCTCAAAATAGCTACATAATTGAGTATTCTGATGAATTTATTTTGATCATTTGATGTTTTAGAAGTTATTTTATAAAGATATAATAATGAATTGTCTTCTTCTAAATGATCTTGCAGTGATGCTTGAAAAATCTATTATAATAATTTCCAAAATCTCATGCACATTTCTCCCAACCTTTAATCCATATCCATCAGAGACAGGAATGCTATTCCAGCCGAGTTCAGCTGAAAACCTACACAGATAGTGAGGATGTTTTTGGACTCATTTCCCCTTCACCTTAAGTTTTACATCTGAGAAATCAAAATACTTTCTATTTAACTCTCATACTATTTTGCATGCCCATTTCTTTCTTTTTTTTTTTTTTTCAATCTTTCACATAACCTAACGTCAAATCCTCAGCAGTTTTAAGTGAAATGACTCCTTCCAAAAGTCCCTTTAGCTGTTGGGATTGGATGCACTTAGAATCAGAGGCAGGTTCCAGTTTTTCTTCATGGACATTACTTTATCCTTTCCCTACCCCAGCTTTTGTTTCCCCATTGTTGACTCCACTGACCTACAGCTTTCCATAAACTTCTTCCTCAGCTCCCAATACTGTGTGTGATCTAATAACTGAAATACATCCCTTATAACATGTCACTCATGGTGGTTTTGCTTCCCTGGTTGAATCCCAAGTGATGCAGACAGTGTTTTCTATTAAAATTTACAAATAAGATACCATAAATAGTATACTTTTTTTTTTCTGGAGCAGTCCCATAAATAATAATAGTTGTTTTTTGGTTTTTGGTTTGTTTTTGTTTTTTACCAATCTGTGGGGGAAGTAAAAGATCAGAGCTCATTCTAGTTAGGGAATGGAAGTGTTCAGTGATACCTAGAGGAACATCTCCATGACAAATCCTTTCCTCCTAGAAAAGAAATCAACGGGGATTGGCACATATATTAAAACTGGAAATTCTATCTTCATCTTGGGGTTAATACAAAACTGAGGTTTTTCAGGTGAGGATGGGTCTCTTTACTTGCATAAAATAATAAATAACACTATTGATGCTGTTAAAAACTCTTTTCTTGGGCTCATCTACTATACCATTCCACAATCTCCTTCCATATTTGTTGTCCCAATACAAGCACAACTTGGAAACAACTGTATAAGTGCTTAATAAATTTGATAATGCGTTTATTGAATGAGCCTAATATTGAGGACTGGATCAAAACACCTGCCTTTTTGTCTGGTAGACTTTGCTAGTAATGAAGTTCAAGTTCTGCCACTCTATCCCTTCGGTTTATTTAGCCAAAGAGTCAAAGATAAGAGGTGTGACCTTAAGATATTTGTTTCAGATACAGAATTATAGTTATTCACTGAAAAATAAATAGCTATCTGAATTTTTAAAAACAGAAGAGTGGTTGACCATTCCTGGCCTTATGATCATGTGTGTATATATGTGTGTGTGGGGGGGGGAGATAGCAGTGGATGACAATCTAGGAGGTTGAATTACTTGTCCCTGGCCTGCAAATTGGAAAGGAAGAAACATGTTTTATTGACAATAAACATACAGACAACCTAGCTATAATGATTCCAATCAAATTTGCTGCCCTATTTTATTAAATAAGAATCAAGAATCCATTTAAGAAATCAGTGATAATTACTGTATGGCAAAATACAGAGTCTGGCAGAAAAAAAAAATCCTGAGAAAAGAAAAGCTTAATTTAGGAATGGCCATAACCCCCCTAAATCTAAATAACTTGACAAAATACAATTTTAAAGTTTCTCTTGCAAATAACCAGACAATTTCACTCATTCCCAGAAGAATAATGACTCTGCTATGGCGTTAACAAGATCTAGTTTCTTTTAAGATAAATATTTTCCAAGCACAACATAGGGCATTTCAAACGTAAATGGTATGCTCAAGATTTTCTTTATTATCAATCTGGATGTTATTTTCCAAATGAATGGGATCCACAAAAGCAAGGTTGTTGACTCCCCACTGTGAGTATAGCATTGAACTAATCAATGCAGTGGAAACAGAGATAGAAATGGAAGTTGACTACATTAATGTATTCTAGCCCAAGCACAGGAAAGTATTACCTTGTTTTGTACTCGAAGTGCATTATAGTTTAAATTAAGATCGACTGAGCTGTGTTAGAACCAAGAGGATGTAAGAGTATTTCTGTTAATTCCAAGCAGTTACCATAAGGAACATGAGGTTGAGATGCTTTTCAAAACAGACATGTATGAAGAACGAATAAGGTCCTAGATCACAACAAATATGAAAATATTTTGAAAAGTGTATTGTCTTTTACTTAAATATTTCACTGCCTGTTATTTGCCAAAATAATTAGGATACAAATCCAAAGATTTCCATTGGAAATTATAATACCTAAAAAATGTTGACATCCAAAGAGATCAACTGGAGGAGTTGCTTGCACATCTCCTGAAAACCCCAAACCAGCACAAACAGCTGCACCCTCCTCAGAGATGCACAGACGGTATCTCAAGATGAGGGGAGTAACCCCTGGATGCTTGATAGCAGCCCTGCCCCTGCAGAAGAGCCTGAACTGGCCCTTTTGTATCTGTATACCCGTTCAGCTCACAGAAACCCTTATTTCAGGGCCTTCCTTGATGCCCACATCCTGGAAGAGGAGGTGGAATTGATCTAAAAGACAGGAGACCACCTGAACTACCTCCATAGGCTGGGCTGGAATTTCTCTTCCAAAGACTCACCCTCAAGCTCCACCGGGAGCCTCCAGAGCCCAGTGGCATCTGGGAAGCCCCTCTTCCCTCCAGCCACTAGGCAGACGCCCTGGAGCCGTCTGTCAAACCATGGACCAAATGGAAACAACAGAGCCTTTTTATAGCTAAATAAATGTATACACATATACAATTCCAGTCACATATGAAAATGTCTTTGTTACTAATGAAATACACTCATAATACATAACATTATTTAGAAATACATTGTTTCCCACATAAACAGTTCTTTGTGTGTGTGTATATTAGAGAGAGAGAGAGATTAATTTTGAAAAACATATGCCAAAATAATGGGATTTTTCATATCCTTCTTTGTATTTTTTTGGTTTTAATATTTTACAATAAACTCATTGCTTTCACAACTAAAAATAAGTTATTCTACACAGTGTCCCAAAAGGCATGCACCATACGTAGAGAAAAAGGGAAATTACAGCTAAATGTACCTATATTTACAAAATAATCATGACATTTTACAAAATATTCTCTACATGGTGGCTACCTCTTCATAAAATTTTGTAATGAAAATTTTGTGAATAAAGATACATTTAGCCACAATTTCTCAGTTTCCTTGTGTATGGGACATTTTGGGCCACCCTATAGTTGAAAGAAAGGAAAGAAAGAAAAGAAAAGAAAAGAAAAGAAAAGAAAGAAAGAGTCAGAACAGACGCTGACCCAGGGAGAGTTTCAGATTTGAGAGTACATTGTGTAAAGGGCTTACCAAAAGGCCATGTCACTGTCCTCCTTTTTAAGGAAGGGCCTGTCAGTAATGCCTCCTCCAGTTATTTTCTCTTTTCTCCTCTCCAGGGCCTTCTGCAGTGTGTTTACACCCAGGGATTTTGTTTCATATTGACTACATGCTTTTCATGTGGGCCCTGGGACATATATCTGACAGGACCAAGGCCAGCCCAGCTTGGGTGACATCTTTGTCAAAGGTAATGCAGTCTGACCAGGTAGAAAAAACAGCTTCTTTGGGTCAGGGGAGCTGTGGGGAATAAACCCCCAAGGGCTGGGGAGATGCAAAACAACAATAAGGATACCCCAAAAATTGTCAGAGAATGGAGGAAAAAGGAAAGCTAATTTCAGACTGTATCCTCAGTTAGCTGGGCCTCATGGATCCCGGCATTCTGGGTGGCACGCTCATGCATCCATGAGGGGACTGAGGTTCAAGGAGCATGAGATTTAAGACAACTGGCATTCAGCCTCAGCAAGGAGCAGGGACAGAGGGCCCTTTGTTGAGTCGGGCAGCCGGAGAGTACCTTGTGCTGAGCAAGATCTGGATTAAGGGCGTGCACGCTTGCTCCTCACAAATGTTTTATTGTGTGTCTGGGCAAGTCATTCTCACTTGTTAAGGAACAGCCAGGGTTTTGTTCCGTAGAGGCTTAAAATAAACCAGAAAAATCAGAGGGGCTTAGGGTGGGAGGGGGCGGGAGGAGGAAGGGTTCATGTTTATGGTTTATTTGTGTTTGGTTAGCTCTTTAGCTTTTCGAATAGGCAACTTCCCGGAGATTTTAAGTCTTAAAGTCCTCATTAGCTCTAATATTAAAGTGCCAATTATGCTGATAATTTTAAAAACTCAATCGGGATAAGAAATTTACTTGTTATTTCAGTATAAATGTCAACTTGGTAAAGTGCATTACATGTGATCAAAGCATCTTATCCCTGGAACACCAAACAAGCTGAGTGGAGACAATAGGCGTAGTGAAGGAGATTAGTTTGAGTATAGTTTTCTATAGGGTTTTTCTGGTGCATATCCCTTTTGGGAAAACATAAAAATCCTCAGAAGCAGTTATTTTAAAATACCACTAACTCAATGGAAAAACATATCAAAAATTGAGAAAATGTGCTTTTTCCTTTTTTCAAACTGCATACTCTCCTTCCTCCCTTCTGACATTTTTCTCACGTCCACCCCCCCCCCCCCAGGGCTGTGTGATCACTATTGAAAACCATTCATCATTTTCACATAATCAGAAAACCTGGTGTCTAGCCCCAGCTTTGTTTTAACTTAGCTACCATCTGTACTTGGACAAGTTACTTATTCTCTTTAGATCTTGACTTCCTCATCTACCAATTGTGGATACGATAACCTGTCTTTTTATCTAATAGGGTTGTTGAGATTCAAAAATGCTAACAAATTTTAAGGCACTTTGTAAAGTAACAGGAGCTATTATATAAGGCCTTCATCGACTTTGTTTACTGAAATATAGCTAACATGAAAAAAATGCACATATCATACCAAAGATGCCAGGGAAAGATTTGGGAAGGTGATTATTTTTAGAGAGCCATTGCTTTGTTGTGAGTCCACATCCCACCCCAAGGAAAAATAGTAGGGCTTACTTACTGTCTGCTTTATACCTGGGCATGTGAGAAGGTCATCTAGAAAATGAGTTCATTGCTTTTGAGAGAATGTCAGACTCTGAGGTCTGTTTAAGAAAACTAAGCCCCCTGTGGAAGAGGACTGAGATGACCATAGGCAGGGTTAGAAAAAGATGGGCAGGTGTCTGCTAAGGTACAGATATCAGCCACGAAGGAGAGATGGACAAGGTGGGCTGCTCTTACTTTATGTATACCAGGACCAGTGATAGTGATGGAGTGCAGAGGTTTGGGCTAAATAACTGGAAGTTTATGGTACATTTCTAAAAGATGCCAAAAAGGAGCCACTGAAATAGACATGCACCCGCCCAAGTCGAGATTCTTCTTGGCACAGCAACAAATGATAGTGCCCCGAGAAGGGCACGGTTTTAACTATCTACAAGAACCAGAAGAAAGAAAACCTCATATCCAAGTAAGATGCTTTATTCCTTTCCTGACCCTCTCTTTCCATAAATGACACTGGAGGGATACGAAAGTTCCGCCAGTCAGAGCTGGAAGAGGCAACTGGGAGAGAAAGCAGAACACAGTAACCCAATCTAAAGTGGCAGAGAGGGAGAAACATTTACTTTGAATAAAGACTAAAGCATTTATTAATATTTTCCTGGACACATTCTACTCATTCTACTTAGGACAACAGCACCAATTAGTAACTTAGAGTGATTTCAGATTTACCTAAGAGTGAGTAGAGAAGCAATGTGGTTTGCCCAAGTTTCTTTCCTGAGACAGCAGATACTCATGGACCTGCCCATTTCACCACTGAATACGTTTTAAAAGGACAAGAAAGAGAACATAAAATAGTGTCTTGATTATGATTTTAATTACCCGTATTCAATGTATTGGTGATACACATACGTTATAATGTTATCTTCTGGTGCATCAATTATCATTACAAATAGCATTTTTTAAATAAACCGTGAACCTCAAGAAACAGTTTGGGTCAGATATCAAACTCTCAAACTCAGAACTCTGAAAAAGCACTCACTCAGCACCTATACTTTTACAAATAACTTTATTAAATATGATCAGCAAACAAGGGAAAGAAAGGAGAAGACAAATCCTCTACTCTTAGATTCCATTTGCAATACAGTTTTTAAGACACGCAACAATATTGCAAGTTGGGAACAACTGCACAGGGAATTTACTAGCTCTCCCAAAAATAGAGGCCAGTAAACGTGTCTAGGAACATTCAGTGACAGGACAGTGATGCTTCTTGGAATGCATGTGTTTGACTCTTCTACTCTCTCCAGAGAAGAGGAACGCTGGACTAGCATCATATTCATTTTTTATTTGGCCTTTTTATCTCAAGCCCACCGAAATGCAAATCCTGAAACTCATAATTTACAAAACTCTGGAGTTGCCTCAGGTAATGACTCACAGCTCTTTTGGCAAATGAAATGGGCAAACTGAGAGTCGTCGGAAGTGGGCAGGAAGGAGTTGGGAAAACAGGCGTTTTCTAGAATAGGTATGACACAGTTTCTCTATAAAGAACGCATTTCATAGGTTGATAGGCATTCCATAGGCAGGCACTTCACACAGAAAGAGGGCATACCTGTTGGCCCACTTAAGGCAATGGTAGGCCAACTCAAAGATGAACTCTCCAGAGAAAAATGATTGTTCTGTTATGATTGAATTGTGACCCCTCAAAAATTCGTTTGTTGAAATACAAACCTTTAGCCCCTCAGAATGTGAATTTATTTGCAAATAAGGGTCTAAATAAAGTCATTGATGATGTGATTAGTTAAAATAGAGTCACACTAGAGGACGATGGGCCCTTAATCTAACATGACCGATGTCCTTATAAAAAGGAGAAGTTTGGGCACAGAGACATGCAGATAAGGGGAACTCTGTGTGAAGATGGGAGTTATGCAGCCACAAGCCAGGCAGCTATCGGAAGCTGAGAAAGAGGACTGGAACGGATCCTTCCCTAGAGCCTTTGGAGGCAGCGTGGCCCTGACAGCATCTTTTTTTTTTTTTTTCTGATATTGATCTCAGACTCCTCCAGAACAGTAAGAAAAAAAATTTCTGTTCTTTCAGCCACTCAGTTGGGGATACTTTGTTATAGAAGCCCATGCAAACTAAGATCACCCTCTCTTACAACCAGTTTACAAAAAATAATAAAATCATTTTGACATATAGTTTATAAAGATACAAAAAGTATACTTTAACCTAATACAATCATAGAACCTAAGCCCTGAAAAAAGACAGACATATTTAACATCTACAAGCACTTCAAACTCAGGTGTCAGTAGGAAGTAAAATAAAAAGGAGGTATTTTCAGTTCTGAAGTCTTTATAAGTTTACCATATCACATTGAAATGTTCCTTTCACATTCTCTTTTCTCCATTGTCTGAAAATGCCTTAAGAGGGACTGACTCTGCCTTATGTATCTTTATACTTCTCACACATTGCACAGAACCCCAAAATAGTCTGTGAGAGTTTCACAAAAGAGTAATAATCATTAGTCTTTCAAGAGCAAGTGATCATTATCAGGAACCTGACCTACAGCAAAGAAGCATTACTTCAGTTAATCCGTGACCCTGAACCACAGGTGTGTATGTATTTCCTTGTTTTCCTTGTTGTTGTCACTTAAATTCTAAACATGTGCAATGGGTGTAGATATTAATCTACCACCCTCATTTGCAAAATATGTCGCCTTACTTTATTTTCTCAATTCATTTATTTCTGACTCTAATGTCCTATGTCAATGATGGAGAGAAATTCAATTGTATTCGCGTTTTAAGAATGCTTCCTCTTTTCCTTGGGTCACTAAGATGGGAATGAGTTTTGCCCTATAATGAGCAAGAGTTCCCCAGCATCTGTCTTTCACGGTGACACTGAAGTTCTTAATTGTTCAATCCCCAAGGTTGCCTTAGGAAAGGGTAACTCTGCATCTTTGTCAATGTCGAATACATTATTGAGGATGGGAGCCCAGCCTAGTCTCTGTGCCTGTCTTCCACAGGCATTCATTGTCCCCCGCACCTGGACAGAAGGAGGGTGCCGGGCTTCCTTCTGTGCTCCTGTTAGAAAATCCTTTCCAGTCTCAGGCCTCTCCCTCCTGGATGACAGCTGCTGCAGTTCTCACCCTCCAAGCTCTTTTCTATCCTTACCCTAAAGGGAAAAGCCTACAGAATGCCTCTTCCAGGCTCTCACTAAAGCCTACCCAAGGTCAGTGTCATTTGCTCTGAGAGGAAAGGCAGAAGGAAAGACTGTTTCTCACCAATTATTTCCTTAGTAATTCACCCTGTTATATACTTTGGATGTATTCGCAGCTCTCACCATCACTCAAACCAACATTTTCACAGATATTAACTTGGTTACAGTTGGTGAGACTCTCACAGCACCTTTGTTTAATACACATCTCCTTTCTCCCTCCAAAAGGAACAACGACAACAAAAAAGACACACACACAAAAAAAAAAACAGGCTGTCTAAAAAGGACTACGGTATCTGGGCTATTGTATAGGACCATGAAATGCATTTGCTTTAAGAGGCAGCAGGGACTGACCACACCCTCCACAGCCAAACTGGCCTCCAGCTTCCACTTCACAGGCTCGTGGAGAAAGGCTGGGGGAGGGGAGAGGCTGGGGATACACGTTGGGAGCATCTATCAGGGCCCAACCCAAAAGCTGCTCGCCAGATGTGTGCAGTCTGCCTGCCACGCATCCAGGAGCGCGCGCCCGCGCGGGGCCGCGGGGCGGGGGGGGCGGGCGGGGGGGGCGGGCCGGGGGGG
>CAUYQV010103018.1:0-19559 GCA_963574575.1 Galagoides demidoff
TAAATGTTTTGATACAATGACTAAGCAAATGACATGAATATTTATGTTAACCAGCTTGATGAAAGTATTTCAAATTGTATATGAAAACAGTACAATGTACCCCATGTTTGCATTAATGTATACAGCTATCAATTAATAAAATAAATAAATAAATAAATAAATAAAAACAAAAAAAAAAACAGGTACTATCACACTGAGTAGTAAAAAATTAAAAGCCTTTCCTTTAAGATCTGTGACAAGACAAAGATAAACTTTCACCATTTTTATTCAACATAGTACTATGAGTTCTGGCCAGAGCAATTAGGCAAGAAAAACAAAAATAGAAAAGGTATCTAAATTGGATAAGAGTCAAATTAGCCTTATTCACAAATGACATGATCTTATACTTAGAAAACCTTAAAGACTCCACCAAGAAACTGTCAGAACTAAGAAACAAATTAAGTATAGTTGCAGCATTCAAAATCAACATACAAAAATCAGTAACATTTATATGTATATGTTAACAGCAAACAATCTGAAAAAGAAGTAAGAGAGCAATCTAGTTTATTATACTATAACTAAAAATAATATAAAATACCTAAGGATCAATTTAACCAAAGAAGTGAAGGGTGTATGTGAAGAAAATTGTAAAAAACACTGATGAAAGAAATTTATAATGACACACAGAAAGGAAAGATATGCATGGATTGGAAGAATTAATACCTTTAAGATGAAAATACTACCCAAAGCAATTTACAGATTCAATATGATTCCTTTCAAAATATCTATAAAATTATTGACAGAAATAAGAAAAAAGTCCTAAAATTTATGTGGAACTACAAAAAGCCCTGAATAGCCAAAGCAATTCTAAGTAAAGCAAACAAATCTAGAGGCATCACAATACTTGACTTCAAAATATACCGCAAAGTTATAGTAATCAAATCAGCATGGATAACTGGTATAAAAACAAACACATCCGCCATCCAGATATAAATCTATGTATTTATAACCAATTCATTTTTGACAAAAGCATCAGTAATGTGTAATGGGAAAAGGACAGTCTCTTCTATCCTGGGAAAACTGGATATCCACATGTAAAAGAATGAAAATAGACCCTTATTTCTCACTGTATACAAAAATCAAATTGAAACAGATCAAACCTTTAAGTCTAAGACCTTGAACTACAAAACTACCAAAAAAGAACATTGGGGAAATGTTACAGGACCTTGGTCCGGGCTAAGATTCTTCACATAAGACCTTAGACAAGGGGTGGGGTGTTGTGGTGGGCACCTGTAGTCCCAGCTACTCGGGAGGCTGAAGCAAGAGAATCGCCTAAGCCCAGGAGGTGGAGGTTCCTGTGAGCTGTGATGATAAAGTGAGACTCTGTCTATTAAAAAAAAAAAAAAAAAAGACCTTAGACAAGTGGGATTACATCAAGCTCAAAAGGTCCTTAACAGCATGAGAAACAATAAACGAAGTGAAGAAATGACACACTGAAGGGGAGAAAATATTGGCAAAGTGCCTGGCAAGGGATTAATAATCAAAATATATAAGGAGATGAACAATTCAATAGCAAAAAATATGATTTAAAATCAGAAATAGGTGGCTCACACGTGTAATCCTAGCACTCTGGGAGGCCAAGGTGGGTGGATTGCCTGAGCTCACACAGTTGGCCTTGGCAACTGACTTAAGTTGAACCTGGAACCAGAGCGAGACCTTATCTCTACAAATAGCTGGATGTTGGAGGGTGCCTGTAGCTCAGTGAGTAGGGCGCCAGCCTCATATACTGAGGGTGGTAGGTTCAAACCCAGCCCCGGCCAAACTGCAACAAAAAAATAGCTGGATGTTGTGGAGGGCACTTGTAGTCCCAGCTACTCAGGAGGCTGAGGCAAGAGAATTGCCTATGCCCAGGAGCTAGAAGTTGTTGTGAGCTGTGACACCACAGCACTCTACCAGTAGGGCAATAAAGTGACACTCTGTCTCTTAAAAAAAAAAAAAAGAAGCTGGGGGTTGTGGTGGGCAGATGTAGTCCCAGCTACTCTGGTGGCTGAGATGAGTGAATTGCTTAAGCCCAAGAGTTTGAGATTGCTGTGAGCTGTGATACTACAGCACTCTACTGAGGGCAATAAAGGGAGATGCTGACTAAAAAAAAAAAAAAATCAACCAAAGATCTGAATAGGCATTTCTCAAAAAAAGACATTTAAATAGCCAAAATGTATGTGAAAAAATTCTCACCATCACTAATCATCAGAGAAATCCAAATTAAAACCACAATGAGATACCACCTCAGTTAAAATGCCTTTTATCAGAAATATAGGGAAAAATGGATGCTGGCAAGGATGTGGAGAAAAGAAGTCCTCATACACTGTTAGTGGAAATGTAAATTAGGACGGCCACTGTGGAAAACCATGGAAGTTCTTCAAAAAACGAGTAGAACTACCACATGATCCACCAGTTTCACTCCTGGGTCTGTATCTAGAAGAAAAGAAATCAATATATATTGAAGAAATATCTGCACTTTTATATTTATTGCAGCACTATTTACAATATTCTAAATGTGGAAAGAATATAAATTCTCCTTAATAGATGAGTGGATCGACGATGAAGCGTATATACACATGGAATATTATTTAGCCATAAAAAGAATGAAATTTTGTCATTTATAGTGACGTGAATGGAACTGGAAGATACGGTAAGTGAAATGAGCCAAGCAGAAAAAGGCAAACATCACATATTGTCACTCAGGTTGGAACTAAAACAGTGGATTTCATGAAGACAGAGGGTAGATAGGTGGGCAGGCAAAAGAGGGTGAAGAGAGGTTGGTTAATGGGCACCAATGTGCATTTTGATATTAGAAGTGAGACCTGGTGCTTGGTGTTGGTGGAATGATTATAGTTAGAATAATGGAGAATCTATCCTATGTTTCAAAAATATCTAGAAGAGAATAATTAAAATCTTTCTAACACCAAGAAAAGACAAAGTGGTAGATATCCCCATCCACTGATTTGATTTTCATAAATTATGTAAATGTATTTAATTATCATTTAAATGTAACCTGAAAATAAAAAAAACATGCATGAATAAAAATTTTAAAAACTTTGGAGAGGAGGTAGCAGAGGTAATAGGTATGGGTGGATTTAGTTAAGTGAATGTGGGTATATTGAAATTATAAAGCTGTTCTCAGGATGTGGGTGACATTCAATATCCCTTGGCAAACTCCCATTGTATATTTAATTTCCTTCATTTGGGATTTCATAAGAATCAGTTGGTCCAGTGACTGATTGAATGGAATTAAGCATGGTAATTATATCAATTGTATGCGGTTCGGTGTATATTCAGAAGGTATTAATTATAAGTCCAAGAATGAGTGAAAACAAACTTTCCCACTTAGAACTATCTCCCTGATAGGAATCTAATGAGGGAAATAATAAACTCAAGAATTAGTTGCCACAAAAGGAGCGTATTATTTCATTACTAATGAAGTGTCAATTTTTTAGTATTTCTCAATTTGGCATCAATAGCTAAACCTTCTGGCTCTAATATCATAGCAGCCTTCCCTTATCTGAGGTTTCTCTTTCTGTGGTTCTAGTTGCCCACAGTTAGCAGCTATCTGAAAATATTAAATGGAAAATTCTGTAAATAAACAATTTATAAATTTTAATTCATGCGCCATTCTGAGTAGCATGATAACATCTCACGCCATCCCTCTGTCCCACCTGGAACCTGCGTCACCCCTTTGTCCTCTGATACTTCGTAGATACTTCCTCCACCGCGTGAGTCACTTAGCGGCCGTCTGGGGTATCAGATGGGCTATTGAGGTACTGCAGCGTCCGTGTTCAAGTCACCCTCACTTTACTTTACAAGGACCCCAAAGAGCAAGAGTAGTGATGCTGGCATACTGTTATAACTGCTGTACTTTGTTACTAGTTATTGTTGTTTATCTCTTAGTGTGTCTGATTTATAAATTAAACTCTATCCTAGGCTCATATATATGGCAAAAACATACTGTCTGTAGAATTTAGTATTACTTGAGGTTTCAGACATCCTTTGGGGGTCATGGACCATACCTTCTGAGGATAAGAGGGGACTGCTGTATTCAACTGTATGCTCAGAGGAAAGAAAGGAAGATTAACACACGACATGCACATGTGTGCGCACACACACGTTGAGCCTTTCCTTGGATTTACTCCACAAATCCAGAAAGTAGGAAGAAAGATCACAGATGCTCTTATAAGATATTTTAATATTTAAGGCACTTACTATGATTTTCCCACAACCATCTCCATTCCTGACAGGTAGCAACTCTTCTCTTGTGCAGAGTTAATCAAGGATGGGCCAGGAGCAGAGGCGGATGACGATGGGGAGCTAGACCTGCAGTGAGGGGCGGATGAACTGCGTCCTCCACTGCGGTGGGGGCAGTAGTGTGCAGGGAGGAGGGGAGTAAGAGGTGTTTTCTTTGTTACAACGTTGGCATTAGCTGCATTTTCCTTGTGTTTGCAGGTTTCATCTTGATCCTCAAATTCTTGTCTCCGGCTTAAGCTTATCATACCTGGTGTTTAGTAATTTCCTGAGCTTGGAAAATGTGTGTAAGGTGCTTAATCAAACGTTCAATAAGGGATTCCCGGCTGAGTATGAAGTCATGCATAGAGACCCTTTCTAGACAACAGTAAAACAAAGTAAAGATCTGTGATTTACACAAGAATTCCGAGCACATAGTCCTTCACGTGAATGTGTTTCTATTTTGGCACGTAAGTGGAATTTGCATGAACTGCATGGTAAAAAAGGAAGCTATACTAGGCTCTTTTCTTTTGGTAAAAAGAGGGTTATGTTTGTGGGCCTTTTATCTGCACAATCCTGTGTACTAGAAATTATTCAAAGTTTGCTTAGACAAATGCCGTCACGTGCTACGTTCAATCTCAATTGTATGTAACAACTCCTCTGTAAAAAAGGGTTGCTTCAATGTAATGGAGTTCAGCACATTCAGATCCAAAGGAATTCAACCAAGTAGGACGGAGGAATGTTGAGATCACCCAGTGCACCGACTTTTGCTTTGGCAGCTTCGTGTCTGTGGATAACTAAAAAGGAAGGTAACACTGCCCATCCGAAAAAGAGAATCTCCCGTGGTTACTGACCAGCAGTAAACGAACAAGGGTGGCCCCGCAGAATACCTCTGAGTAGAACGTGTGAGGGGAGTTTATTTGAATCAGACTGTGCGAGTTGATACTCTGGAAAACTGCCTTTGCCTCGGTTATGTCCCCCTTATCTCTTTTGCTAACCCTAGAGTCACATCTGAATTCGAGTAATGTCACTTTGAAAGAAATCTGGGGTTGGTGTTAGACAAAAGCGTTCTCCACTTCCTGCTATGCAGTGTGCCAACTCTGTGACTTTGGGTAATTTGAGCTTCCCTTTCCTCATCTCTAAAATAAGGATTATGATAGCACCTATGTCTTGCTGTAGACTACCAAGTGATACATGTGAAGTTACTTAAAAACTAACGCACAGTTTCTTTTTTGGGGGGGAAAAAGCTTGGGGATCGCCACAGCGTGAGATAAATGTCCCCGGTTAGAAAATTTACCTTTTCCTACATTCGCCCCTTTTTCTGCATTATTCATCTTTGTTCCCTTTAGAGGGCACGATGCCATCCGACTGTGTATGATTCGCCACCTCAGTAACAACCCCACAGAAATGGGACTTAATGGCTTGGCGCCTGTGGCTCAAGTGGCTAAGGCACCAGCCACATACACTTAAGGTGGCAGGTTTGAATCCAGCCCAGGCCCACTAAAAAACAACAATGACGGCTGCAACCAAAAAACAACAGGGCGTTGTGGCAGGTGCCTGTGGTCCCAGCTACTTGGGAGGCTGAGGCAGGAGGCTCGCTTGTGAGAGCCCAGGAGTTGGAGGTTACTGTGAGCTGTGATGCCATAGCACTCTACCCAGGGGGATAGCTTGAGGCTCTGTCTCAAAAAAAAGAGAAAAGAAATGGGACTTAATGTATGCTACAAGATGTGTCTGGAAATGAATGGGCTGTGAGATGGAAAATGCTGGTTCTGCCTCACTCCCGGGACAGTGGAGATGAGGCAGCTGTGCCTACGAATGAAGTCATTTGAAGAGTTAACATGGAAGACGGCACCATGTAATTGTGAACTTCTGTGGAGCTACTCGCAGACCATGCTCTAGAAATTAATAAAAGTAAATGAAAGCCAAATGAAGGAATCAGTTTTCCTGTATGGTTCAACAGCACTGAATCCAAAGTCTGTGAGGCTCTGCTGGGCTATGGTTTAAATGGTATTTTGAATGATTTACATCAAGGCTATGTAAGAATCAAAGCAAAGCAGTATAAAAATAAAGAACGATCCCACTCGTGACTTAGTGGGCCAAAATATATTGGAAAAAGGAAGTAAATTGGTAATTAAAAGAATTTTTCATATTCGTCACTAACTTGAAAGCTAACCCATAATGTTTGTCAACCTTTTTAGCATTCATTTATTTTTTAAAAAATTTCCCGTCTATGCAGTTGTGTGTTTTTTTCATGCGTCCAGCCAGCCAAAAAAGTTACAGTTTTTCTATGCACCAGGTACATAGAAAACTCTGCATCAGAGTTTTCTCAGCATATGCTCTTCATTTAATTCTTTTAACAATCCTTCTGCATAAGTGTTACTATTACTCCAAGATTCTAGTAGGAGAAAGGTAGCCACTGAGCTGTTGGTGAACATAGTGAGATGCTAAATTTAAGCAGAAATAAAACTGAGATCTGAACTGGCTTTTTCCCTTTAGTATCTGGTACTATCCTCCTTCCATTACAACACAATTACCTGCTATGCACTTGATGGATATTTTAAAGTGGCTTAAAATTTTGTGAATTAAAATATAAAAGTAAAATGTTATCAGCAATTCCTTAACAGCCTCTCAGAATTGGAGGCAACCTACTGGGGCACTTATACATTCCAAAATGCAGCCAGTGTGAGAGAGAGTTGACAGGAAAATTCTTTCGATTTGTGCCATTGAGCCATATTTTACTGGATTATATATACTATGGTCTGTCCAGCCAGGTAGAAAATAACATTGTTTTATACTTTTTCTAGACCATGGTTTCTCATCAGCAATATACATAGGAATTACCTTGCAGGTTTAAAAAAATGCGTATTTCTGGGTCTCATCCCTTATTGAATCAGAATTTCTAGGGTTGGGCCAGGGAAGCTCTACTTTTAACCAGTAGAACTGTTCATTCTGTCATGCTCAAGTTGGGAACCATTGTCCTTTAGATGATCCTCTACTCAGAGCCTGGTTGTTGGCAACGTGGCTGCCCCTGTGAGAGTCTGATTCAGCTGACATCTCCTGACCCCTGCATCTGGGCCCAGCACTGGGCTGGGAGGCCCCTCCACTTACACTATTGCACGTGAGGTCACATCACATCAAAGCCCAGCTATGCTATTCACCTCCCACGATGACTTGTAGTTCACTCATGTCCCTACTTGGAGTTCTGAGCCAGCCTCTGTGGACACTGGAAGTTCTGAGATGCTTCTTATCAGAGCCTCAGTCTGGACTGTGGTCTCTGTTTTCTGCCCTGTATACCCATCCTGTGCTATGATCCTGATGTGGTACCTGGATTCTTTCTTAGCCCATGGAAGCCTTTATTTCTATGGAAGAATCCTCTTGCCCTCAAGTAAATACTCTAATTTCTTTCTGGTTGATTTAGGTATTAAAATTAAAGATGTAAAAATATTTATTTACTCGGTTAATGATGAATTAGTGCCTTGCAGGAGTCGTGATTAATCACACCCCACCTGGAAACTGGTGCCAAATGAATCTGCTAATAGAATCCATCAGCCGCTGAAATGAGGGATTGGCTCGCTGAAGATGGCTTCGCTGTAAGTTTCTTAATCTCACATTCTGGTTGCGTGTTGTCATTTCCTAACAGAAGTAAAAATTGTTTGGATTTCTTTCTGAATCATCAGGGGTGAGTCTCGAGGAGGTAATTTGCATTAGCTAAATACTGAATCACAAAACCATTTCCATCATTCTGGCAAGGCAAAACATCTTTTATTCTGAGATTTAAACAATCATTTAAAATTAGCATTTTAGAACAACAAGTTGGTAAATGGTAAACCACAAGGACTATGATGTTGTATTAAAAAATCGCTCAGTCATTAACGAAAATATTTCTTCACTGCCTATCATGTATGGATAGGTTAAGATTTAGTGTGAGCAGTGGCAAGCTGAGAGGTTAGAGATGACCTTCTAGAGGTCTTTACCATCAGTGATTTTCTAACCCAGAGATTATTTTTGTTGCCAGTTTCTATCAAGGAGGTTTGGCAGTCTGAAAAGGCCTTCACGACTCTCTGTGTTACCGTTGTCAGCTTGTCTGAACTGCATTTTCTTCCTAATGGGAACAACAGGATAAGAGAGCCACGCCCTGGAAAACCAAAGTCGTTATGGTTGACTCTAGACACACTGGGGAAGGATAGAGGGACAGTTTTATGTCCACCTACTACCTCTTAAGTTCCAAGTTTTCAGGGAAGTAGAATAAACGTAGTTTTTGGAGTCAAAGATGGATTTAAAATCCTTTTCCTAACTTGTATAAGGAATCTGGGACATAAGCTTTTGTTCTGCTCTAGTTTGTACCTAGAGTTCCTTGGCTGCCCTTGCCACATTTTTCTTAACTGGCCAATCCCAGGCAAAATGGGTTTTTATTCTTTGAGAGTCAGTTCAGGTGTTAATTTCTCTTAGAAGACTATTCTCAATTCTCCAGTTAGACAGGCGACCCCCTTTCTCCATACGTCATATCACTCATCATGTTCTACCTTAATTGCTGGCATATGTATCTGCACTTTTATCTTTTAACATAATAACTTTGGTCTATAGTGTGTGTCACGTCATAAAAAAGTGTGAATAAATATTTGTTGAAAATTCATTCCTTAAAGTATGGATATCAGTAGCTATTTCAAAAAATGACCATGGAAAGTGGATGATAATAACATTTGTAAAGTTCCCAGCACATAGTAGGCACCCAGTGAGTTTAGATTGAATCTTTCTCCTGTTCTTGGCAATGACAGCAGCCCTAGGGCCTGGTCATTTTTTTTCCTTCCTCCACCAACAGTTTTGTGAGCTGGGGCTCCATGGCCTTTTCTCTAGACATGAGCAGGGTGGATGACACATATGGTTAGGCTACTTTGGTGTGGTCTGGGTCAGGCTGACCTGGGCTATTTTGGGAATGAGGCTGATTAAAACCCTGCAGGTGGGTTTTTATTAAGACCTTGCAGGTGGGCTTTTTTGAGAACAGAGTTAATTAAGGCCCTGGTAGATTTCTGAGAAACAATGGATGTTCCTCAAAGTTGTATATAAAACTTGGAAGCTGAATTTTCCTTGCAGTCACTAGGATGAGGCCCAGCTTGATGTGTAGGTTGTTAATAAATACTTTCTTTTTCTTAATAAACCTTATTTCTTTTCTTCAATTATTTCATTGCTACCTCAAGCCACCCTGCCACTAACATCAGTGTCTGTTGCAGGCCAGGTTCTCTAGGAAGTAGAAGCTGAGATAAGAGTTTAGAGTACAGAACATTTATTGGTAGAAATATCTGTGAAAGAAACGGGAAGGGAACATAATTGAGTAGACCTGACAAAGTCTTTGCCAGTCCCCAAGAGAGCTTCAGAACAAAGATCAATTGCTGGTTAGAAGAGTCTTGCCTTGGGTGGAAAGAGGAGGTCTTTATAACCCTGCTTTGCTTGGCCAGTGGCTGGAAATACACAAAGAAAAACAGCATTATGGCCATCACCACCTTGCTGAGTAGGTAACCCCACCACACTCTGAGCAGAGTGTGACCGGGCTCAAATGTTGAGGCAGATTGTCAAAAAGATAACAGCTAGAGATAGTCGGGGAACTATGCTCCTCAAAGCTGAGCAGCATTTTCTTTCTTAAAGGTAGGATTTGAGTGGCCCAACTCTACATTTGACACAGTTGCAATTAAAGATGTAGAGCTCAGGGTAATGTTGGTCTAGGGATTGTCATGCTTTATAGGATTCTCTTAACGAGCAAGATGACTTACGAGTCATAAGGATGGCCTTTGTGGCACTGAATGTTTGAACTGGGAGGCTCTGTACACCCTTCAATACTTACCTAAATTACCATTGTCAAGGTTCTAAAAATGGGAATGCCCGTGCTGTGTGCTATTCCTTATACTGTCAGCCATGCTTCTAGGGACAATTGAGTGTGGGAGTCTAATTGACTCGTGTGGTCTAAATTTTTCTTGTGCAAAGAAGAAGGATATGTGGTCAAGAAGGCTTGTGGTTACACAAACCCTTGTCCCTTCATTGAGGGTAACCAAACACCATTGGTATAACCTGGGACAGTAGTCCATTTTAGTATACATACAATATTTTCTAAAAATGGTGCATATGAGTCAATGTCACTGTCAGTCTTATTTAACATCCAATCAGAGATTGAAGTGCTTTTGTTGTATCAGAAGACGTTCCATCCATGTAAACATAAGAGGTAAAGACTCCATCTTTTTTAATGCTGCATAGTATTCCATGGTATACATATACCATAATTTATTGATCCATTCATGGGTTGATGGGCACTTGGGCTTCTTTCAAGATTTGGCAATTATGGGGGTGAATAGGGAGAGGAGTGCTTTAATAGAGGGGGGGTTAATGGTGGGACCTCACCTATGGAGCATAATGCACAGGTACAAGTCAAATCTATCAAATATTGAACACAAATGTCTTAACACTGTGATTAAGTAAATGAGGTGAAAGCTATATTAATGAGTAGGATGTAAGCACTCCCATTTGTACAAATAATCAACACATTGAATCCCACAAAGGCATAAATATATTCATGATCTATGTACATATGACTTAATAAAAGGGGGGGGGGAAAGGCTTAATAGATCCTTGCTAATGTGAGGCCAAGGACTTAGACCACAGTGGTGGTAAATGAAGAACTTGGTCAAGGATTAAGGGTGGTCAGAAATCTGGGTGAGAGAATTCTCACTACACTGATTTAATAGGATTTCTTGTTAATAGCAAGCCAGGGTCAGGGCCAAGGCCTAATGTATTCATGATCTACGTATATATGACTTAAAAAAATGAATATCTTAAATAAAAAAAAGAAAAAGACAAGACATATGACAGAAAGTAGAGATACTAGAGTCAGATCACAGACCCTAGGGCCTATCAAGGGCTCGGGCCAAGGCAGACAGAGCAATATTTAAAGAAAACTGTGGTTTGTCTGGCCCAAGTTCTTGATTATTGGTGGGTCACTATATAGGCATCATAAAATTGTGCAGTTTTGAAAAAAAAATACGTGTGATGTTTTGGTAAAATAATTTAGGTAAGAGAGAATTTTCCTACATATTTTGAAATATAACTAACTTTTATAGGATAAGAACACAGTAAAATGTACATGACACATGAGTTGCACAGAATAGGTTTTTGTTCATGATTTGGAAATGTACTGAAATTTCGGTAGCATTCCACATTTGTGTAGTCTAGAGATATAGGGCTTATCAGGAAGACATTGATGAACCTGAAAATAGAAGTTGGGAACTCATTAGAGTTTAGTTTAGACTTGGGGTCTTGGGTCACTCTGAAATGGAAGACAGTCTATGAGAAGGGAGGCAGATGACAGATCTCAATGAAAAAGTATGGCATAGAAAACCCAGATGTGAGTTGTCAGGGCAGCTGTGGGTGGTCCTGTTGGGTTTGCTCTTGAAGTAGAAGTTCTAGAAATAAAATGCCTGCTTTGACTCTGGGTTGCTGTTCTTATTTTCAGAGTGGACTAGACCTGCCATGATGATCCCAGCTGATGTGGGGTAGTGACTTGTATAATATCACAACTGAAACTTGTATCCACCCTCGGGATATAGGGAAGTGTAGAATCGCTGGTGTCTGCATTACTATAATAGATTGCATATTTGTTTTTTACTTGTGGAATTTCAGTGTTAGGGATTCTAACACAGACAATTTCAATTAGTCCTTTAAAGAGCAGGAAAAGAATGGTAGAGATAACTGTAATATCCAAATACTTTATATTGTGTCAGATTAGTTATGTTCTTAGGAAAAAAATATAGACCCAGAGAAGCCTTTATTTGTCTATAGAGTTTGCAAAACACCTAATTTCTTTTGGTTATAACTACAGGATGATTATTGAAAGAATAAAAGTATACGACAAGAAATACTTTCAAGAAAATTTGTTGAAAGATAATTTTTACTTTTTGATGAAGTTTTCTAAAAATATTTCTACATGTTTAATAAATAAATAAAATATTATAGATAAACTTGAAGTGTTCTTAACCCCCGTCTCTAATTTATTTTTTTCTTCTTTAAAGGAAATCTTTATTATAAACTTCACACTTGTCTTTCCATTTTTGTTCTACACATGATATTTATGAGCAGTATAAAATATTATTTTGGTATGCTTTAAAATTTTGTATTTAATATTTTATATTTCTGAAATATATTTTCTCCACATATTATATTTTTGGGTTACATCTATCTTGATATAAATCTCTTATTTTTAAATTGTCCCAAAGATATTTATCAAATAATGTGTCACATTTTATTTGTCCATTTCCTCGGCTGGTGGGATGCATTTTAAAAAAGTTAATTAAATGTATTTTTTAATTTAACATTCATTTAAATAATGTTTTGTACAACATGATAGTTAAAATGAGTGACAATACAATGCGTACTTGAAAATTGCTGAGGGTAGATTTTAAATGTTCTCATCACAAAAAATGATAAAAATGTGAGGTGACACATATGTTAATTAGCTAGATTTAGCCATTGTATAGCATATACACACAGCAAAACGATACATTGTACATCATCAATGTAAAGAATTGTAATTTGTGGATTAAAAAAAGAATTTTCTGAATTAGTCCTAAGTAGGGGTTCCAAGAAAATGGTTTGATGAATGAGGAACTTATATCTATGTTAAACATAGGAATTATCAATTTTTATGTTTTTAGAAATTAACATTTTAAAAAATGTTAATTTTTACCATGTTTCAAATGCCTCGAAGTTATTTTCACATTTTGTATTTCTTGTACACCTATTGTACTCAAGGAGTAATCAATGAGTGGGGTTTGGGAAATGCTAGTTCTAATAATCAGTGAAAACTTCCTCTCTCCCATGATTCTAACCTATCAGAGCTATTGACATCAGGATGAGGAGTTGAGGAAGCACAGCATTACCTTTTTTTCTTAACCTCAGAATAGTTCAGGGCATTTTGTAAACATGTTGGAGAATGTGGCTTATCCTCAGGCTAAAGTGAAGCATTGGCTCCTCCTACCCTCATGCCCCAAATAGTTAGAGTACAAGAAATGTCACTCTATCTCTTTTCTTTCTCCGGTTCTACGTTTTCACTGACAAAAACTAAAATAGGTTGAGTCTTGAAGAGCCATGGCTTCTAAAAATGGATTCACAGAACACGTTCTACTGTTAGTCCAGAATTGTATCAACAAACTGTGGGGGAGAATTAATTATGTGATTGTTTTACATTGAAATGATGCAGGTGTAGCATTTTGTGTAGTGGACTAGATGTTTTATTCAACACTTCATTTTATCACAATGCTCTCCTGATCTCTAAATCACAGATACACATATAACGTCTATATAAATTTGATGAATATTTAATGTAAATCAGAATGTCTGGTGTTTTAACAATGCAAAATGGAATAAATAGCGATATCTTCCAAAGTCTGTAATTTTATGAAATTTGTTGCAATTATGAGTTGAGAGGCATTTTTGAGCTATTATTTTAATGTTTTAGAAGCGTTCCCATTAGGAGCTTATATAAAAGAAAATGTTAATATTCTTCCAGAACATAATGTATTCGCAAAGTATAGAAGCACTTTCCATTATCCTTATACACAGGAGACATAGGTAATGACATTATGTAGATAATTTTACCTCAACAGAAATAATATACCCATAGACATTGACGATAAGAAAGACTCAAGAGATACTTTAGTCCATTAGCATGAAAAATTGCTGCGTATCTGAAACTTCTTGTGTCGATTCTAATTTGCCTTTTTTTAATGACACTACTTTAAAAAATTTCTGAGGAAAGTTTTTGAATTTTTAATTGAGATATTTTTCATTTTACCTAAGGTAATAACCAGAATGAATGTGATAGAAATTAGAAGTAATGTAATCTTTATGTAGATGGTAGGTGGCTGGCTTCAAGACTTTTGCTTTCTGTTCGAAACATTAGTTTTGGTCTCCTGTTGTTAAATCACAGGAATATAACACCAACTAATTGGCCAGAGGTCTTTTAGGGGCCCTATTATACTTCTCTTGTCAATGTTGAAGAGATTGAGGCCCCTTCAACGCAGATCTGATTTCTATATAAATATTTTAACTGACAATTTCATGGAAAGTCCCTAGTGCTTGCTCCTCTTTTTTTTTTAACTTTTAATTTTTAAATAATTAGAGATTCCTAGGAAATTGTAAAGCTGATACAGAGAGGTCTCAGGTACACCTCACCCAGTTTGCCCAGTGACTACATTTTATGTAACTAGAGACTAGACCAGACCCAGGAATTTGAGAAATGCTGTACCATTTCATCACACATGAGTGAGAGGCCATTGTACCACACATGTAGATTTGCGTAAAAACCATCACAATCTATCACGACAAAGATATCCTTTGCACTAGTCATTCCCCTCCTTTCCCGTCATCTCTAACCCCTGAGAACCACTAATTTGTTTTCCATAAGGTTGTCATTTCTAGAACATTTTATAAATGGAATTATATAATATATATCAAGGGCTCATGGAAAGTCCCCAGTTCTTGCTCCCCTTGATTTGAAAACTACCTCCCATGTCTTCTCCATTTCACCCATGCATAGTTATTTTTAGCTCTGACATTTTATAGTATTAGTCAAAGAATCAAGTGTAAAGATATAAAAGGACTTAAACGCTTCGCTAATTGATGTGAAAGTTTTGAGGATTTTTTGGACAAAGAGCCTAGTATAAATGTAGGTGTTACTGCTATACTCCATTCTTACGGAGAGCTGTGCTTTGTCTCCTTTTCAAGAACATGTCTTGCCTATAACTGTATCTTCAGCACTTACTACGTGTTTGAGACATGGCAGATCTTAACACATGTTGTAGGCAAGATGAGTGAATGAAGACCTTTTTATTTCTGGGATAGGTGAGGTTGACAACTTGTGAGATTCTACATCAGTGTTAAGATAAGGATGGGTTAAGTTGTGTTAATTGACCTTTGAAAGTCAGATGGTGAAACTGCCCTGATGACTATCTCCTGTTTGCTTTGTGATCGCTTCTTCCTTGTGCTGCTGGTGCACCCAGTGTCCACCAGACCAGGTAGAGGCATGAACTCTTCCATCTGGGGCTGAGAGGTCTCTATCTGGGGGAGCATGAGCTCCTGGCCTTGTTTTGGGTCTCTAGGTGATAACTCAGTTGCTTTCCTGGGTGTTGATGCTGAGGCTCTGTCCACCCCTATGGAGCACTGGGTTTCTCCCTTAGCTAATGACCTCAGGAGGTCTTGGTGTTCATCTGCTTTATTCTCACTGGCCATTTACGTTAGTTCCTTGGTTGTCAAATACAAAATATTGCCTTAGATTAATAAGCTCTGTGGGAGCATTTTAAAGATTGTATAGTCAAAGTGTCCTTCGTGAGGTGGACTCTTAGCCAAGGAGTTTTGCTTTCTGCTCTTTGATAATCTTTATGTAAACCTCTGGACATGTTCCTATATCCAAATTGCAGCCAGTTTCTAGGAAGGCAGCCAGAAAAAGATGAGCACAGGCATCAAAATAGAGAAATATTATTAATCTTATATTTATTAATATAATAGAGAACATGACCAGTCATGAAACTGGTCTTTGGTCCCGCCCCACTTAGCACTACTGACTGTCTCCACCCATTGCATCAATGCGTTTATCCATCTCATGTTACAGAGGACTGGGTCTATGTGGTAGGATATGAATTGTTAGATTGTGGGATTTTAAGTCACCTGTCAAGTTATGGAGCATCATCGAAAGCTTCATATCAGTGAATTAGATGACATAGGTGATGCTTTAGGGAAGGCTCATCAATTGGGGTGAATCCTCTAGGAGGGGGACTGCAGGTGGGTGGGCAAGCAGTCCGGAGAGCTCAAACTAGCTAATGAATGGAAGTGTGTACTCGTCACATCACAAGTGAAATTTTCTATTTGTCCAGTACCTTTACTGCATATAATTTTATTATATTAATATATTCAAAATTTACAAGGACTGAGTCAAGGTAGGTTTTAAAGTTGGGGAAACGTGGGATAAGAGAACAGGTGACTTGATCACAGCCACACATCTGGAAAGAAAGAAGAGCAAGGCCTAGATAGAGCACTGTGGGCAGCTAATCATCTCGTTTTATTTCTGACATTGAAACGTGACTAGTGAGCTAACCAGCAAAGGGCACACTGTGTTGGCCAGTGCAGAGTGGTCTGAGTGTCTCACGTAGGCCTGAATCAGACAGAATTAGAATCTTCCTGGACATTGGAATAGAGGCCTTTTATTCAGGGATAGATCTTTGACCTCAAAGGTATAAAGGACATTTCAGATACTCAGATAAAATCACATTAGATAATATTTCTCAAGTTCCCATAATATTTCTCCTTTGCTCTGTTATATACTGAGCCAGGTAAATGGACATGATTCTTAATACTGTAAAAACTGCTGAATGGCTTTATGGATATATGAGTAAGGTATATTTTTGAAAGCTTAGCTGCTGTCTACTTGGATCTGTCAATTGAAAAGATACTTTTAATATGAAAAGCATAAAAACCTTGTTTCAATTTGTGCCCTCTCTCTGTTAATAACAGTTGTTACTAAGATGTTCTTATAAAAGGCTACAATGTTAATTTGGCAAAATGACTTCAATTGACCCCATGTAGACATTTTTCTGTCTGTTACGTAAATGTTGGCAACATAATTGATGTATTAATTTAATGAGAATGTTATACTAATTGAAATAAAGACATAGGGGTGTAGAGGAGCAGTTGTTCACCACCAATATATTAAATTCCTAATACATATGGTCACTTTTACTATAATAGGATCAAAGGCAAGATGTTTATTCAAAACGAAAAAATGACTCTCTGAGAGATAGGTGACAACCTCGTGGTATTTATAAAAAATAATTTTTTAATTATGCAGAAACAAAAAGATTTTGAAAAATCGAGTACCTCTGTAACAAAAATAAAAACAAAAAAGGTTAAATAAAGGTGATAAGCACACTATTTTTAGAAAGAATAATATAGAACTGAAAGCCTGAAACTCCTTCAATAATATAATAAGCAATGTTAGAAATCCGAATCTTAGAATCACTTGTTAGGTAGAAACAGTGGAGTTTGGATATCATCTGCTCCTATTACATCTTGACTAATTTATATTTAACAAGTATTTCTGAGTACCTACTCTGTGCCAGGAACTCTGTTAAGAACTGGGGATACAATCATATAGAAAATTAATTCCCCTTGTTCTCATGGAGTTTAGAGATTCCAAACCTTAAGAACATCATCATATAAATCATAAATATAAAGTGCTTAATAAACTAGGAATATAAAATTTCAAGTATAAAAAGACAAGCATATGATGAGGGGTACTGCCTGGATTTAGGTGACAGGAGGACTCCCAGAGGAGAAATATTTAGGCAGAGATCTGAAGGCCAAGGACCATTAACAAGGTATGGTAAGGAGAATATTATAAGCATTCCAGGTAAAGAGAGCCAGGTCTGTGGCAAGAAGGAGCTCAGTGGCAGGCGTAGTGAGATATGCACATGGCCTTGGATGACAGGAGGGGCCTGAAAATGTGGACCCTTGTAGAAGACACTGTCTGAAAGGACACCCAGCAATGGGTACACACCAGACGGATTTAAATACAGTGCAACACTGCTGGAAATGAAAAGAGAAGGGGGCGAGAGTGGACGTCATCAGGGCAGCTAGAAAATTATTGCAGAGCTCGGGGGAGGTGATGGTCTCCAGGCCAGGGCAGTGTCAGAAAGAAGTGGACAGATCAGAAAGCCAATTGAATTTGATAACTGTATTTTATGGAGTGTTGGAGAGGAAACTATGACTTGGTATTTAGGTGTTTTGGCTTATTCAAGACTAAATGGAGAATGGTAAGGCCTACTGGGATAGAGAACATAGGCAGAGGAGTAGACTTCAAGGGAGCCAGGAGATTGGACAGAGGGTGGAAATCCTAAGTTACATTTTAAATGTGTTGAATTTGAAAAACTTTTGCCAAGGTCAACTTTCGCCCTGCTTTTATAACTGAAGAAGTCACCAGTCTCCTGGGATTGTCACGGCAGTTCTGTTGTTTCAAGCATTCAAGAGAAAACCGTGAAGTATGGGTCTGGCTTTTCAAAGAAGGACTAGAGGTCTGAAAATAATTTATTTCACTGAATCTAAGATGGCCCTTATTTTATATATCACTAAGAAAGAGAAAAAACATAGCCACTGCTACAGCATGCCGTCAACTTCACAATGCAGTGTCATTTCACAGATGTTCAGATGAGGAACAGTAAGTATCTGTGGGTGATGAAGCATGGTATAAATTTGGGACATACAGAGTTACCAGATAATTTTAATTGTATGGATGGATAAAAATACCTACGGAAAGAATGGTGAGCGAGAAGAAGGGGAAATTCTATATTAATAGCCACAAGAGAGGAAGACGATTAAAGTCAAAGAAGAAAGACAAGTCACAAGCCCAGAAAGAAGACAGATAAATGAATTAGGTAAAAATGCCATCAAAAATACTCATAGAATTTATGAAAATGGAAACATTGGTGAGCTTAGGAAGTGATATTTGGTTGTGTGGTGGGGTGACAGGCATGTAGGAGTGGGTGGGGAGCAGGAAAATGAGGTCAGTGGGTGCAGACAAATTTTTCAACATATTTGTCTTTGAAGAGTAGGAAAGAGATAGGGGAGTAGGTGGGGCATGAGAAGTCGAGTGAAACTTTCTCTTTAGGATAAGGGAGATGTGAACATGCTTAGAAGCCCATGAGGGAGGATGAATATACAATGGGGGAAGATACAGCTAATAGGGCAAATTAATGAGAAGACAGGAAAAGACAGACTCCAAAGGCAGGCAGACTGCATGGGCACAAAGAGAGAGGGCAGAGAGCTCAACCCCAGAATGAGGATTTTGCTAAATGGCTGCAAATGAAGATGGAGAAGGGTTTGTATGGTATAGGAAAGAATGTAGTAAAACTATGGCTCATTGAATGCAAGATGACGATAAAAGCGGTGAAAGTGTGTGTCTGAAGGTCTGAGAGATGTGGACAGACGGACTCTTAACCCATCACCTGGTATCTTTCCTCCTGGACACTCAGCCTACTACAAACCGATGACAGGTCTCACTGGCTTTTAAACATACACACATCTCTCCCATCTTAAAATGTTTTCAGAAAGAGAGTTTAGAAATCAATCTAAAAATGGTACAGGATTTTGGTAAAAAATTATGAGACTTAATTTGGCAACATTGTAAGTAGACCTGTTACATAGTTGTGGGTGACTTATGAGACTGAAGTTCACAAACTTCCTGCTGTGAGCCTATGTTGGCAACACTGTATCAA